>CM077202.1:1973396-2208396 GCA_039654625.1 Rhinogobio ventralis
CACAGTAGGGCTCTAACTAGCGCTCGTGATACGCCACATACTGTAGGAAAACCGTCAGACATTTGTGCTCAATGATGACAGCATGCTTAAAACACACACACACATTTCCATGTTTTATGGGGACTTTCCATAGACATAATGATCTTTATACTGTACAAACTGTACATTCTATCCCGTTACAGTAGCCCTACCCCTAAACCTACCCATCACAGAAAACATTCTGCATTTTTACATTTTCAAAACACTTCAATTTAGTATGATTTATAAGATGTTTTCCTCTTGGGGACCAAAAAAAAATGGCCCCACAAGGTCAAAATTTACTGGTATTAATATCCTTGTGTGGACATTTGGTTCCGATAATGTAGGGAATACCAGGTATAGACACACTCACTCACACACTCACTCACTCACTCACACACACACACTAAATGTTCAACTATACTACTGATCTGCCCGCATTGACACTATATGATAATTGAAATGAGCTGATGACATCACCGTTTTCTCCAGAGCGGCTGTACAGCCGAATCAAATTCGGTTCATTATTTTCCTGTTTAACACTGTGAAGCTGCTTTGAAACAATCGGCATTGTAAAAAGCGCTATGTAAATAAAGGTGACTTGACACACTCACACACACTCAGTCTCTCACACACACACACACACACACACTCTCTCTCTCTCTCTCAAACACATACACTCTCACTCAGACACACACTCTCTCTCACACACACACACACACACAACTTATATTTTTGGAACCAGTGTTTGTGTGTCTGTATGTGTACAAATAATCACATTTACACTTTTAAATACAAATATTAATATCTTATGGTGTGTTATGGTGTGTATAGTGTATTAATATAGTGTATCAAGCTACTGAAAGGGTCTGTAGCTTACGGTATGATGCCGTTTCAAAATAATGTGCATATATAATGTATATTAAAGCATCAAAATCATCCGGCGTGACTGTGACTGCGGCAGTGAAAGAGTTAACATGTGAAAGTGTGTGAGCCCAACGGTGAAGCTCCCTCTTGAATTGAACAGTTCATCATATGAAAAAGTAGTTCATTCCTCGCATGGAACACACTTGGGAAGGTTTTTTTAAAATCGTTCCCCTTTTTCCCTCTTTACACTAGAAATAATGCATATTCCTCATTTTTCTGCTAAATAATTAGCTGCCAAATCAAATATGCTCCTAATGTGAGACGCAGAGCCAGATGAGTGTATGATTCATGCGGCTTGTCTCCAGTCTGAACCAGACCATGTTGTTATTTGTGTGTGTGGCTGGACACATTTATTTGCATATCACACAAATGAGGATATACCATAAGCTTCTATTTATGGTGTGTCTTCTGTGAACTTAGCTTGCGATTACAATAATGCCATAGCAATCCTAAAGCGTGAGACAGAAGCATCACATGACACTGTGAGTCCAGCATTAATGATCCCAGATAACAGGGAAAGTTATGAACAAACGTTCTTCCAGTAACGTTAACAGAACGTTCTTTCAGCGTTATCTCGTTAATAATGTTCTCAAAACATCAGCACAAAAACATTATTCATGATTTTTCTGTAACATTTTAGTTGGACGTTCATGTAACGTTTTTTAAATGTTACTAATTGTTGTTTTAGAACGTTCTAAAGTAACGTTCCCTTAATGTTTGAAGAATTCTAAAACGGAATGTTCCCTTAACGCATAACCAATCATTTTAATTTTTTAAAAACTTTTTAAAAAATAATTTTTTTATGTTCAGAAAACACTGAGCAATAACATTTTAATAACTTCATGGGAACGTTAGCAAATGTTCTCGTTAGCAGGTCTTTGTTACAGTGTAATTATATATTAAAGTACTGAGTAATATTAAAGTAATTACATGTACTTACTATAAGGTTAGGGTAGGGGTAAAACTTTATTTTACACTGTCATTGTTACATATGTTACATGTACTTACTATAGTAACAACAGTAAATGATGCATAATTACATGCAACTAACCCTCAACCAAACCCTAATCCTATAGTAAGTACATGTTGTTAATCAATATTACTTAGCACTTAAATATATAATTACACTGTAACAATGACACCTTAAAATAAAGTGTAACCAGGTAGGATTAGGATTTGGTTGAGGGTTAGTTGCATGTAATTATGCATAATTGACTGTTATTACTATAGTAACTACATGTAACATATGTAACAAGGACAGTGTAAAATAAAGTGTTACATTTGATGGTTACAATAATGCTCACATCAGCGCACATGACAACTGTACAACACGTCAGACGCAGAAATCTAAGAATGCATCTTCACTTGTGAGCAAAACCAACGGATAGGGGTGTGACGGTACCCTCATGATTCAATACATACCACGATACAATATTATTGCGATACTCCAAGACATATGTGACCCTGGACCACAAAACCAGTCATAAGGGTCAATTTTTTTGAAATAGAGATACAGCTATTTGAAAATGTGGAATCTGAGGGTGCAAAATATTGAGAAAATCTCCTTTAAAGTTGTCCAAATGAAGTCCTTAGCAATGCATATTACTACTAATAATATCTGTTTGATATATTTACGGTTGGAAATATCTTCATGGAACATGATCTTAATATCCTTATGATTTTTGGCATAAAAGAAAAAAGGATAATTTTGACCCATACAATGTGTTGTTGGCTATTGCCACAGATATACCCGTGAGACGCAGGACTGGTTTTGAGCTCCAGGGGCACATTTGGTAAAAGGTTAACAAAAAATGTACTGTTTATGTACTGATTAAAATGCTAAACGTGGTATTACACTGGGGGTGTAAATGAATCGGCTTAGACCTGGCGCTGGAAACCCAATGCACAGGACAATGGACACCAGAATAAAAATATGCATGATTCTGAAAATACTGAATTATTTTAGACGAATATGCTTGCACTATCCATTTAATATAATGTAGGCCATTTTACTGGTAGCATAAGACATTGGCATCATCAGGACCCACAAATATTCCCCCATTGCATTATTATACATTATATATAGTAGTTTAGTAGTACTGACACTAAAACTTTTTCTCACACAGTAATTTTTCATTTTGGGAGAACTATGCACAATACAGGTTGTCACTATCCACGATACATATTGTGGTGTTTTTGTATTGCGATATATTGTTACACCCCTACGAGAAAATCATACACTTAAATACGATTCTCAACTGCGGGGGAAACCACAACAAGCTAACAAAATATGTATAATATAATTAATATGAGAAATGATATTACAGTTTCTGCATTTATGGATATTTGCTTGGATATGACTTGAAAATGTTCAAATGAATCAAATACAGCAGAAACATAGGGAACCCTTTATTTTAAGGTAAAGTATAGTAATAACAGTAAACTATATATAAGTACAAGCAAATAACTGTAACCCTATAGTAAGTACATTAATATTACAGTGTTGTTACAGTATAACAACATCAACAATTTAAAAAATCATGTTTAACTGGTTGTTTTAATTATTTTTGGTAACACTTTATTTTACATGTTACATGTACTTACTACAGTAATAACATACCAAACCCTAATCCTATAGTTAAGTAATATTACTCAGTAATTAAATATATAATTACACTGTAAGAATGACACCGTAAAATAAAGTGTAACATTATTTTTACTTGTATGCACCAATATTATAATGCATAATAATGTGCAATTAGAGAATTTGGTTACACTTTATTTTACGGTGTCATTCTTACAGTGTAATTATATATTTAAGTACTCATTAACTACATATACTTACTATAGGATCAGGGTTTGGTTGAGGGTTAGTCGCATGTAATTATGCACAATTGACTGGTATTACTATAGTAAGTACATGCAACATATGTAACAAGGACAGTGTAAAATAAAGTGTTACCAAGGATTTTTATTTTTCAACTGGCCTTGCTGACAATTCTGTGATCTTACAGTGACGACACAAACTGAATCAATCGATGGATCCAGGCCGAGGGTTTAAAGCAGAGCTTCGTCTTTACCCGACGACCAGCTCAAACAGTGAGTTTGGCTGTGGGATCACATGTCTGAGGAGACTGAAACTCTCTCTGTACACGGCAAAACAAATTACACTTATCGGTAATATCAGTAACACTTTATTTTACAGTGTCCTTGTTACATATGCTATATAGTAATAACAGTAAATTATGCATAACTACATGCAACTAACCCGCAACCAAACTCTATGTTTTAATTAATATTACTCAGTACTTAAATATTGATTATACCGTGACCAGTGTAACTGAAATATTTCATATTTTACATTGTTTTCAGTTTTAAGTTAATATCAAATGAACCCACTTTATATTAAGTGTCTTTAACATTTAAATTAATCATTTGATGAAATGCACTTATTGTGTAC
Organism: Rhinogobio ventralis; assembly: GCA_039654625.1. Classification (NCBI taxonomy): domain Eukaryota; kingdom Metazoa; phylum Chordata; class Actinopteri; order Cypriniformes; family Gobionidae; genus Rhinogobio; species Rhinogobio ventralis. The sequence continues at coordinate 1,977,802 of CM077202.1, forward strand.
ATATAATGTCTGCAATTATAATTCCACCGTTTCACCCTTAAACCGACCCATACCACTAATCGTACCCGTATCCGCCTCAACAGCAGCCCAAGTCATGTCCTACTGTACTTCACTCTACTGTACTTCACTCTACTGTACTTCACTCTACTGTACTTCACTCTACTGTACTGTCTCTTCAATGCTTTGCACCAAATGAGCACCTAAAACCTGCACCCAAAAATAATTATAATAATAAAAATATATATATATATATAAATACATTTAAAAATGTAAGCCAAAAAAATTATATATATTATTATATATATATATAACATTTATTATTTTCTGTATTTATTTTTACATTTATTTTTATTCCTTTAAACTTGTATTTATTTATTCTTTCATTTATTTTTTCATTTTTTATATTTATTTATTTAGTTAAAAATAATAAAAATACATTTAAATAATAAATAAAGAAAAAAATTAATTAAGGAAAAAGTAAAACAAATAAATTCAGGATTAAATGCAGGAAAAATGCTTATATTTGTTTTATTAAGTCATTTATCCCTTTATTTATTTTCCTATTATTACATGTATTTATATATATATAAATTATTTTTTACTTTTATCCGTCATTTATTATTTTCTGTATTTATTTTTAAATAAATTTGTATTCTTTTAAACTTGTATTTATTTATTCTTTCATTTATTTTATTTAATTTTTTTATATTTATTTATTTAGATACAAAGAATATAAATAAATTTAAATAATACATACAGAAAATAATAAATTATGGAAAAGTAATACAAATAAATTCAGAATTTATGCAGGAAAATGTATCTTTATTTATATATAATTAATATATTTATAATAGTCATTTATCCCTTTATTATTACATTTATTTATTTATTTATTTATCATTTCTGTAGGTTTGGGCCTCCAGAGAAGAGTAGACACGTGAAACTAAATTGGAATAGAAAAATAAATGATCATATCTTTGGTTTTGATGTCAAATATTGTGTGTGAAAGTAAACTGAACAGTATTTTGACACACTTGGTAATATTAGTGAAGTAGAAATACACAAATGCACTTGTTCTCCAGTGCAAAAGCATTTCAGAAGCGCTGCTCTAAAACACGCGTGCATCTATTTACAATCTTGTTTGCTGCTCCTAAATGTGTGAACGTCACTGAATATTCTACCTTGAATTGACACTTGGATTGGCAAACAGACCAAGATAACAATATTAAAGATGAAGTATGTCATTTCTGTGCAAAACTGAATTGCAAAACTAACAGAAGGTTTACAGAAAGACACTCCCCCTGTCAAACAGAGTCCCGCCCCCAAACTCACGTGATTGGCTGAGTCAGAGGTTAACACAAACAAAACAAACTGTCCGATAGAATTAAACTGACACACCAGAAACTACTTGAGCATAAAGAAGTTTGGGTGAACTGCTTTCAATAATCATAAATGTGTGTTGAGCATCAAATCCTCATATGAGAATGATTTCTGAAGGGTCATGTGACACTGAAGACTGGAGTAATGATGATAAATTCAGCTTTGATCACAGGAATAAATTACACTTTACTATATATTCACATAGAGAACAGCTGATTTACACTGGAGTCATATTTCACTGTTTTACTGTATTTTTGATCAAATGAATGCCGCTTTGGTGAGCAGAAGAGAAACCTTTTAAAAACCTTTGTTTAATTATTAGTTCTGCATGCAAACCAAACGCAATGGGACAGAAGAACACGCACAAACTCCTAACAGACCACAGAAAACGACCCGGACGGGAATCTCACACACCTGTGGCGACATCATTTCCTCCCTAAATCCGCCCAGCGGTCCTGGCGAAGTGCGTGACTCGTGCCGGGGCGGGTCTGCATCGGCTCACTCAGTTTGGCAGTCAGTTGGAATCAGAGCCGCAATGGTGACAGACCGTTTCAATATTGATTCCATAAATAAACAGAGCTAACCATCGATCCTAATGTTATTTTGCATTTCAATTACTGCTCAGAAACATAACCTTCAAATGACTGGCCGCTCAATACCAATACCATTCCCTGATAAACGCCCGCGCGCCGCCCCGCTCGGCTTCACGGTTCTTCTCCCCATCTCTCCGAAGTGTAAATTAGCGGACTTAGCATTTTCCCCCACAACATTTGATTACCGAGCAAATCAGGACGCGGCGCTGGGATCGTTTGCTCTCCGATTGATGCCAATAGAGAGCAAGTGCTGCAATGTGACATGCATATTTGCATTAAATTGCACGTGCAGCATTACATGCCAACAGGGTTATTACAGTCAAATAAAACTAAAACCACAAAAAAAAAAAACATTTCCGATACATAAAATAAAACAAACATTAACTGAAATTTAAAAAAATATATATATTTTATTTCAGCTAGTTGCACAATTTTTAATTTGGAATCTGGAATAAATATTAATAAAAACTGCATAGACACATTTAAATAAATGACAAAAACATACAACAAAATAACTATACCCAAAATTAAAAATGAAAACTTAAAAATATAAAAAAAAAAAAAAAAAAAACTCAAAATAAAATGCATAATAATAAAAAAATATTTTAAAAAAAGTATCTCTGTGTTATTAAAATAACTGCATGTGATTAGTGAGGAACATACTTTTGCTGTCATATCACTTAAATACAGTAGGCTTAAAAAAATCATTTTCTATCAGTAAAAGTGTTTTAAACAGTTTAAAAGACTGCAACTTCAGAAACATGGAACAAATCTCACACTAAAGTTACACTCAGAAAAAAAGGTACAAATGCTGTCACTGGGGTGGGGCCTTTTCTAAAGGTACTGTACTAATATGGACCCTTCAGGGGTAAATAAGGTACAAAGGTGACAACCAACACCACAGTGACAACTACTGTACCTTTTTTATTTGTTACAGACGAGCCCTGCTGTCTAGAGCTTTACTTCTTCCTCTGTGGTCTCTTCTACAGCACGCCTTAAGTGAGCGTGTGTGTGTCAGGTATTCCCTATGTCCCAGGATACCAGTAATTTTTGTCCTTGTGGGGACATTTTTCGGTCTCCATGAGGAAAACAGCTTATAAAGTGATGTTTTTTGAAAATGTAAAAATGCCTGTAGTTTTGTGTGATGGGTAGGTTTAGGGGTAGATTTAGTGTGTGTGTGTGTGTGTGTGTGTGTGTGTGCGCGTGAGACCCCCCATGTGACATGCATTGGCGGAAGCATTATCCTCAGCACGCTAACAGAGCTAGGTTTATTTTTAAACCTGCTGTCATGGCGCGGCAAGGTTACCTCGGTGAGAATTGGGGGACGGATGGGCAACATCGGGCGGTTCGGTCACTGCCGCAGGGTGTGAGAGCGCTGAAAGTGACCCTACTGTCAAGACACGCTGAGACCTACAACACACTCCTTCTGCCTCAATACACATCGGTTTGGGAATTTTTGGACTTTTTCAGATTTTGCCATTCTTGTTTGACAGCATCACACACTCTTAAAAATAAAGGGTCTTTATTTGCATCGATGGTTCTGTTTAGAATCTTTAACATCCATGGAATCTTTTCAAGATTCTTCATAGTGAGGAAACAGTTCGATTATTCAAATGTTCTAAAAATGTTCCTTTTTGGAACTTTCATTTTCACACTTTAACTTTTAAAAATAAAGGTTCCAAAAAGGAATATAGTGATGTCATGGAAGAAACAATGTTTCAGTGAACAATTATTTTTTCTGGAACATTTGAGTAATCTAAAGAACTTTTTTCCACTATGTGAAATGGAAAGATTCCATTGATATTAAAGGTTCTTCACGGAAGCATTGACGCCACTTAAGAACCTTTATTTTTACGAGTGTAACGTCTTGCAATTGTTCTAATGGAGATTCATGGCCTGACAGAGAGAGTTAGAGAGTGTGAATCAGGGTTAAACACGCGCGGATGACAAATATAGAGCACAAAGACGCTCGGCAGAGCCTGCGCTGATGATAAACACAGGTGAGTGACACGCTCAGAAACATGAACACATCATATGGTGTGTTTGTTTAAAAAAATGCATCGTTCTGAAAGCGAACTGAGAATCGTGCTCATTTTGGCCAAAGGTCAGCTGGACTCGCCGAGAGAATCGAAACCCTCTCCAGAGCTCATGAATATGTGGGCTGACCACAGCCATGGATCTGTGTGAGTAATGTTTTCTGAAACCAAATTACTGTAAGCTGATCCCATCTGGATAGTGTCAGAGCCGGCCGCTTTGGTTACCCGCGATAGCATCTCCTCACAGACAGCAAAAATCTGATTAACCCAACAGCACTGAAACACTTGCTCAAAGAGCGCCGAGCTTTTAACTTAAGATGCACTAATGCAATTCCCAAAGCTCGACCTAATGAGATAAAAACGGAAGGGGGAAACGGAGGGAAGGAAACGCGAGAGATTCTGTGCTCGATTCGCCAACTCGGTAATGAAGTCAAACAATTGTTCAATTGAATTTGTCCTGCAGTGCTTATGCATACAAGCACAATCCTGTCATCCCTGCGAAGAAAAACACAGCGAGCGGGAGCCCGGAATGAGCGAGAATGCGTGGAGTTGGTCATATTGAATATCCCAGCTGAGTAAAGAAGACGCCGTCAAAGTGACCGGCTGCGTTTCTGAAGGGCTCAGGTCTACGGCGCGGCGTACGGTGCTCACGGCACATTCACCGGTGGCCGTTTCATGTGAATCCAGTGCATCTGAGGTCAGGCGTGTTCACTGCTCCATTCACACACATGCAATCCCATCAGCCCCGGCAGCAAATACAAAGCAGCCGCGATCACCTTCAAGTGCAACACAATTGGGTTACACTTTATTTTAAGGTGTCATTGTTACAGTGTAATTATATATTTAAGTGCTGAGTAATATTAAGTAACGACATGTACTTACTATAGGATTAGGGTTTGGTTGAGGGTTAGTTGCATGTAATTATGCATCATTTACATTGTAAGGACAGTGTAAAATAAAGTGTTACCCAAAATTGTAAAACACATTTTTTTCAATCACTTCAATAACATTTGTGGAAATATTTTAGACTGACAAATTTTTTTTTTTTAAATAAAATTAAGATAGATGCACAATCCCTAAAACAGGTCGTCTATTAATAAATACACATTACATATTACACCTATAATGCAAATGTGTGAACATTTTTAATGTCTCTAATGAAAAAAGGTATTTATTATTGTTCAATGCACTATATCACTATATTAATTTGACTGTATTATATCACAATAATTATGATAATATAATAACAGACTCTTACAGATACAGTAATAAAAGTGTAACACGATGATGCGTATTTAATCTCTTTAAAAAAAAAAAAAAAAAACATTTAACAATCTCTTAATAATAATTAAATCAAGCTTTATTTTTCCAGTATCAGCATCAGACGATTTCTGATCAAATTTGAGTGGAGATAGAATTATTTGTGTAACCCTAAATAAAACATGCATTTTAAATATAATGACTAATTGTAAATAAAGGTTGTATTGTGTGATTGTAGAAATGCATGCGTGGAGGCATCTGAGCTCTACTGAACCTTTCTAATCCATCTTAGCGTAAAACTACAAAGCAGCTTGCAGAGTGTAATCTAGCCTATTTTACCCCAAACACACACACACGCAGTTTGCATTCGGCCCCTTTCATTGTGTCATTATGCTGATGTTACTGAGAGTAAACGAACAAATCCATATCCAAAAACCCATCTGTGGAGTTGAGCACATTACGCTCAATGTAGATTTTTTTATGACAGTTCAAGCACAAGGTAAGCATTTGCATGACTGAGTTTATACTGTTTTAAATTAGAACAAATCACTGCTCACATCAAAAAAACCTGTTTATGTTTCACAATTTCACAATTTAAGATGCGGCTCGGGACAATTTGGAGAAAACGTTTTGCAACAAAAAATATAAAAAGACTATGAAAGGCAAAAATAAGAAGAAGTTTCTATAAAGCGAGCACATTATTCCTCCGATCTCAGACGGCCCCGGGACACCTGCAGCCCTCTGGGGCCACTCAAAAAGACATTTCTTTCACAGCGTCTTCTCTCACTCAGTCTACTTCAATTAATAAACACACATCCGGCCAGAACCCTTAAGACTTGCGTTCAAACACACAGAAATCAAGTGTCCGACCATCTACTTTAAAGCAAAAGGAGAAAAGTGTCTCAATCTGAAAATGTGCGTGTTAAAAAAGTAAGAGTGCAGCAGAAAATGCATTGCATCCCTATGACAGCAGCGGAAAGTTCAGACTGTCCTATCAGAGATGCAAAGAACAAGCAAAAACAGACAGTGAAAACAGGAAGCGGTGTTAGTGCATGAGAGAGGAAGATGCACCTACTGGTTATGATAGCTGAGAGGATCAGGGATGCAAAGTTCGGAAATGTCCATCAGCCCAGTTTTAGCATTCCAGGAGGAAGAGAAGAAGGGAAGCGGATACGCCGGACACTCGCCTCTCCCCCCAAAACCACCAGCGAGCACCTTCAGAAAACTTGCGGCGAAAGCCCCTCCAGAAGCGCAGCCCACCGCCGACTCAGGTACGCATGTGTGTGTGTGTCTGCGCATGCACGTGTGTGTGTGTGAGTGGGGGGGAGGGGGTCTGATCAGGGGGAAGCGGAGAGAGAGAGAGAGAGAGCGAGAGAGGCAGGAGAGCGCGCTACGATGAGCGTGTGAGCGGCGGAGAGGCAGAAATGAGTGTTTGCATGCTCAGTGTCGGCCTCTTTAAGACTGAAGAGCTTGATGAATATGGAACAGCTGCTGTTGGCTGCTGCCTCAGAGGGGCGGGGCTTAAACACACAGATGGGGCGGTGCCACGGAGGGGAGGGGGAGGGGGAGTGAGCAGGAGGAGGGGCTGATGTGCTGAAATACTCCCACAGATGATCACACACACACACACACACTCAAGCTAATATATAACAGCACCTATGTGAGGAGAAAACCTTTATTATCCTATATTATTATTTTGGGTTACACTGTCAGTATTACAGTGTAATTATGCATTTAAGTACTGTGTAATAATAATTAATAACTACATGTACTTACTATAGGGTTAGGGGTTACACTTTATTTTTACGGCGTCATTGTTACAGTGTAATTATATATTTAAGTACTGAGTAATATTACTTAACTATAGGGTTAGGGTTTGGATGAGGGTTAGTTGCATGTAATTATTAGTTGCATTAATTTACTGTTATTACTATAGTAAGTACATGTAACATATGTAACAAGGACAGTGTAAAATAAAGTGTTACCACGGTTGATTTAGGGTTAGTTGCATGTAATTATACAGTAACTGGGACACTGTAAAATTATTATTTTACACATAAGAACAAGATTTGCAATGAGAGTTTGATAAATCTGTGCTCGTCCACTTATTGTGTTAACTGTACAATGTTATCCAAAAGCATGCTTTAATTAACTATTGATATGTAAATGCGTTTAGATGCAAATGTGATGCAAAAGTTATATTGTTAATTGAAATGAAATTACAAATATATGTGCGTTGGTTAAAATGTTCTCTTTTTTTATGTAGTGTCGTGAAATATTAAAAACAGGAGAGATGCATTTTACAAACTCTGACATGCATTTACACTGAAGATCAATTCTCTAAGTCTCCAAGTTTTATGAAATTCTACTTGGTTCATTAAAATTTTTGAGAGCGAGTGCCGAGTCCGAGAGTGGGGAACCACCACGGTCTCTGTTTTGAAGAATGCAGAGAATGCAGATGCTTTTTATAAGCGTGCAGCGGCAGAGAATCAGAAGAGAGCCGTAACAAAACCACACGCATGACAAGTGGCCGGTTTGAACAGCTGCATGTGTGTCACAAATTCACTGAATTAAACACACACAGAGGAGTGAAGCATGCTGGGTAACAGGTATGCATTGCAAAATAAATCATGTTGATGAATGCACATCATTCAGATGTTAAGTGAGCTGATTTGTGCATTTTTATCGCTCGACATATTGCACAGAAGCTCCTGGATTTCGAGATGGGAACCCCGCCCTGCTCTATTCACCGTCTCGCGTTTCCATAATCAATACTAAAACATCACACAATCCCTATTGATCATCACTCATGTCTCACTGCATGCCCTGAGAAATAAAACTACACGTATTCATAAAAGCACAGCCAAAATTCAGACAATTAGTGTAAATAAACCATATATGCTGATGTCGTCCCATCTGAATACTGTTGCTTGCAAATCAATCTGTTCCCTGTAACTGTAATAAATATTCTCATTTCTTTGACAAGCAGCTCAATATAAAAGTGCACATGACAAATAACAAGCCAACAACAAAACACAAAACTCTGACATGAGTGTAAAAATCTGCATGTGTTTTTTTTTTTTAACTGTACCACTGATATGGAGCAGATGATTGATATCTCTGGGATTCAAGAACATACAGTAATTTAATTGAAAAACATGGAATTAAAGGTCATTCATCCACGAACCTAATCCATATGATTTGCGTAGAATCCCTTTGGAATGCTTATTAAGGTCTGGTCTTGTGTTACACAGGATTTGATATCAAACGCTGATATTGTGCTTGTGTTAAATGACGAGATATCTCTAGATTTAATTTAGCCCTACACACACACACACACACACACCTCATGTGCCTCTGCTCTGAAAAAAATGAAATTTGAATCAAATTCCATGGCTATATTACAAAAAAAAAAGCTATTTTACTATTCAGTCTATTTATTATTAATGGCTTTATGTACAGACCTCAAGCATTAGTTACAGTATTAGTTATAATTCACATTCTCAGTTTAGTTTTGATCTCAAATTCAACATAATAAAAAGAGAAAATGCAGTAAAGCTCATCGTGTGAGTGTGTTGTTGTATTCCAGCTATTATTAATCATTAATGTTTGGATTACTATTAAATACTGTTTATTCCTTTATTTTTTCTAATATTTTCTGATTGCACACGTGTATCTAGCTATCAAGACTCCTATTATTTTGTATATAACGCTAATTATAGTGATTACAAATAATTTTTTTATTTTAATTTAACTTGATTGTATTTATGAATCACGTTCCAAATGTATCTAAAACGGAGGATTCTCAGATTATCTCACTTCTGGAGACAAGTCTGCAAAGTAAAACGCACGCACAAAAACTTGAGAGAGAAAGAGAGAGAGAGAAAGACACTGATCGAGCTGTAAATGTGTTGATATAAGAGCTTCACGTGTGGATTCGGTGTGTAATTGCTCAGTTGTGTTATAAACATGATTAAATCAACTATTAAATAGCCTAGTCTGATTAAGCAAACGCGAAATGGTCATGCTTTAATAAAAGACACTGAAACACAGCGGTGTGTGTGTGTGTGAGAGTGTGTGTGAAAGTTCCCGTCACTCCAGATAATAAGAGAAAGCAGAAAGGAAAGGTTTTTCAGGGTGTAATGTTCCAGAAAAGAGGAGAAGATGGGAGATTGTGAGTGTACCTGCAGACACAGACACACGGAGCTCATCCTCAGGTGCGTGTCCATCTCCTGCCGAGCGCGTTTACCGGAGCGCGCGCCGCGCGACGCTCATTTGTATGATGGGCTCCTCCTCCCGCTGCCGGCCCCTGACACCGCTCGACTCTCCCACAACTTCTTTAGACCAGTATAACTTTGAACAGATACCTTTATTTCTATTATCTTCGGGGCTGTTCGTCAATCTGCTAGTCAAACGTCCAGAACTATCTTAAAGTCACCATATGAAATTTTAATTGGAATATGGCATTATTTATTATAAATGATTGAATCAGAATAACTGCCCCTCACTCTTGCAGCGACGTCTCTTCTCTGATGACGAGATCACATGAGATCAGCCAATAGCAAACCACAACCATCCAATCGGACAAAATCAAGCCCCGCCCTACATTTGTTCTTGTTTGCAAAGCCTTTTCACTCGGATATACGTGGAAGCTTGTTTCCGCCACAGAATAAAACAGATAATCTCACAATTCTGACTTTGTTTCTGAGAATTGTGAGATACAAACTAGCAAGTGCAAGTTATAAAGTCAGAATTGTGAGTTATAAAGTCCAATTCTAAAGGGGGAAAAGAATTTTCTCAGAATTGCAAGTCTATATCTCACGATGTTATAAAGTCAGAATTGCAAGATATAAACTTGCAATTGTGAGAGAAAAAATCTGAGTTGCAAGGGCGTATTCTGTGGCGAAAACAAGCTTCCATAGATGGCACAGCAGAGAAAAAGACAGAAAAGACGAGTGCAACTTCTCTTTCATGACGACTTTAAAGTATTGAAAGTGTTTCATAAAAATGTCCAATTCTGATAGCGATCCTCAGTTTTGTTGCACGTAAAAGTACGAATTCTTACAAACAAACCTGAGTTACTGAAAATGGTCAAAAAGTTCATTATGTGATTCACTGAACCAAGACTAATGTGTAAATCTCCAGGAGGAAAATGATTTGTTGTTAGTGAAGTATGCATGACACAAAATTAATAGATGTAAATAAATCTATATATTAGTATACAAAATGTATCTCGCACAGACTGGCTTGGAGGAAAGTTGTATTCTACACAAGCACTTAAACATTTATAATCTACCTCTGTTCCCCAAACATTAGTAAAACCAACTCTACGATATGCATATTCTAATTTCAATGACTTTTGCATCATTTTAAAACTCCTTGACCCCTACGTTTTCTATTAGCTACCAGTCCTGACCAGTGCACAGGAATATTTGCACTAGTGCACTAGTTAGTTGTGTCGGTCGGGTGGATTTCACTGATGAATAAATCAGAAGAACAACATGAGCGTCTGGACTGAGCTGAGCTCACTCCGCTGTCTGTAATAATCACGGGGTTAAATGTCATGACTAGTAGTTTTAAAGGCTGAAAATGGCCGTTTTGACCTCTGTAAGACATTGAGGTGAATTTGCAGCTACTTTATTGAGATACAAACTTTAAAAACAATGTTAAAGCTATTGTTTAGAGATTTTTCTTCTTGTTTTATATTATTAAAGAACCAGAGAGACAAGCAAGCATGTGAGCAGAGCTGGTTCAGAGATAAGAGAGATGAAGTATTTTCATGAAACATCCCAAAGAATGAACTCTGATTGTGAGTGTGAGCCTGATTCCTCTGGTCTCCACTAGAGGGAGTGCTGTTTCACCACAACTTAAACGCCAGTAAATCACCACTAATCACTCAAACCAAGACAAGCACCTCATGAAGTCTATTTGTTGAAGCCTTACATCTCAATTCTAAGGTATTTTGAATGCAGACTACGCATATAAACACATAACACATTAGCTTTCTGTCCGCAAATGTTAAATTTAAACAGATTTTTTTTGGTGGCTGAGACCACTCAGAAAAAAACTTTACTGAGAAGTTGTCGAGTCAACTTGCTTTAGTGACAAAAAAAAAAAAAAAGCTCGATTTTTCGAAAAGATGTCTTATACAAGAAAATACTTTTTCATTCTTTCTTTCACATTTAATTCAAAATAAATTCAAATTTGTTTAAATTAAATTTGCATTACTTGCCATTTCTTTGTAATTATTTGTGAAATTTACTAGCAATTTCTGAGTGAAAACCGTTGAAAAGTAAATCATAGATCAAGTTTTTTGATTTGAATTGTTTTGATATATTAAGAAAATACCTTTCCATCATCCGTGTTGTTTTTATGTGCTGTTTCACATGCTAGACACATGCACTGTAAAAAAAATGATTGTTCGTTTAACTAAAAAAAGTAAGTTACAATTTTTGAGTTTAGTGAAATGACAAATTTGAGTTAAGGAGATTGGGTTAATCAACAGAAACTCGAAATATTATGTTGTCTGAACCACACTAATTATCTAAGTTGATTTGACAAAAGAAAAAAAATGTGATAACAAATCATGAAAATAATTTTTTACAGTGTAAATGTATTTATAACTAATAGGCCTGCATTCGACTCTAGAAGACAAACATTTGATTGCACAATTGCACAACATATGCTTTCAGAACCACAGAAGATATGAAAACACTTTAGTTAATAAACATGGATAGCTGCTCTTCCCATAAAGCTTCATCATGTTGATCCAATACAGCTGGAAGCATCATACACTATATTTCAGGAGGCTTCCCGGGGTCATGGGTGGTAAACGCACACAGTGGCTTCTTTTCCAAACTCGTGATACCTACTTATTTCCTGCAGTCGTAAGTGAATTACGACATCATGGCAAACCCAGTTAAAGTCACTCACGTTCAGAGTAGCAGACAGTCGAGACCCAGTGAAATATGTCCTCGGATTAATCTAAACTTCTGTCCCTCTGAACGTTGCATAATTCAAAACCTAAACATTTTTCTTTCCTACGCTAAACCAAATAAGACTCCGTCCACCCTCCCGTGCACTTGTTTTTCTGTCCGTCCCTCTCAGTCCACTCCATCCCACCAAATTTCATTTGGAAGACGCTCGCGGCCACCCGTGCCGTGGTCCGGCTGCAGATTTACTCACTTAACAAAAATGGACAGGAGGCCGTAAGTGCTTTTTGAATCTCTGAATGGACTCCAGCGTGCGTCTCTCTCTCTCTCTCTCTCTCTGGTTGTGTTTTGGAGCGTGTGTGAGGAGAAATGGGGGGGGGGGGGGGGGGGGGGTACTCAAGAAATGAGGATGTCTACTTCATGGGACCTGACAGGAAATCCATACACTGCAATGTTTATCATTCAGTCATTATCTCGCCGCCAAATGGAAGGACAATAATCCAATCATTTAGGCCAGCTTTACCTGAGGCTCTTTCACAGCTTTTTTTAAACAGTAAAGTGTCTAATGTGGCAATGATAGAGAGAAGAGTGTCACTTCATACATAAAATGAACTCAATATAGAGCAGCTGCCGATTATCATTTAATGCTCATTCTATAAAAAAAAAAGGCAATGTGTAACATCTTATTGGGCGATTAATGTGTTTATGTGTTAAAAAACCCCAGGCTGAATGAATAAATTTGAACTACGCCTATAGAAATGTAACAGAGTTGAATGTTTGTGTAATTTACACTTCTTTCTGCCACTATAGACTTATGCTGAAGGTCATGACACTTTTTAATGCTGATATTTCTACAAATACACAGTGTTTATCAGACATCATGGTAACAGGGTTGATTATTTATTCTCGACTGACAAGATCATGAACTTCCTGAAAGGATGATCAAAAGTGACAGTGAAGACATTTATAATGTTACAAAAGATCCTATTTCAAATAAATGCTGTTCTTTTGAACTTTCTATTGATCAAAGAATCCTAAAAAACAAAATGTATGACGGTTTCCACAAAAATATGATAGTGTTTTGAACACTGATAATAATCATAAATGTGTGTTGAGCATCAAATCCTTATATGAGAATGATTTCTGAAGGGTCATGTGACACTGAAGACTGGAGTAATGATGATAAATTCAGCTTTGATCACAGGAATAAATTACACTTTACTATATATTCACACAGAGAACAGCTGATTTACACTGGAGTCATATTTCACTGTTTTACTGTATTTTGGATTAAACTCAGCCTTGGTGAGACCATCTTAAAAATATATCTAAATTACGGCATATGCTTTCAATGCAAAATGCTGAACAGTTAGTTCATGCATTCATGATCTCAAGGCTAGATTATTGTAATGCTCTACTGGGTGGTTGCCCTGCTCGCTTAATAAATAAACTGCAGCTGGTCCAAAACGCAGCAGCTCGAGTTCTTACTAGAACCAGGAAGTATGACCATATTAGCCCGGTTCTGTCAACACTGCACTGGCTCCCTATTAAACATCGCATACATTTTAAAATCTTGCTAATTACTTACAAATCACTAAATGGTTTAGCTCCCCAGTACTTGAGCGAGCTCTTAACGCATTATACTCCATCACGTCTATTGCGCTCTCAAAACTCTGGCCAGTTGATAATACCTAGAATATCAAAATCAACTGCAGGCGGTCGATCCTTTTCCTATTTAGCACCCAAACTCTGGAACAGCCTTCCTAGCATTGTTCGGGAAGCAGACACACTCTGTCAGTTTAAATCTAGACTAAAAACGCATCTCTTTACTATGGCATACACATAAAACATTTTAATTTATATTTTATTCAAATTGTTAGGCTGCATTAACTAGGTCAGCCGGAACCGGGAACACTTCCCATAACACCTGATGTACTCGTTACATCATAAGAAGAATGGCATCTACGCTAATGTTAGCCTCTCTGTTTATCCCGAGGTTTACTGCAGTCAGCCGGATCCGGGCTGTATCCAGATCAGATGGTGGACCAGCGCCCAGACATTACCAACGCATCCCTGAAGTGTCTGCAGAGACCGTGTCAATTAGTCTACCCTCTGAAATTGCTCATCGACATGGCATCCTCAATGGATCCATCTCCGGCGTGATGACTCCGATATTTCGAATATTCCTATTTAATAATTGTTTAATTGACACGCCATCCTCAATAAACCCGGTGTGATGCCTCCGATCTTTCGAATAATCCGATCTAATATTACTTCTGACCTATAAGGCTGCCAAAATAATAATCATACACTGTTTGTTAATTGTCCAGAGGAGAACTGGCACCCCGACTGAGCCTGGTTTCTCCCAAGGTTTATTTTTCTCCATTAGGACACCTGATGGAGTTTTGGTTCCTTGCCACTGTCGCCTCTGGCTTGCTCAGTTGGGGACACAACATTTTCAAATAAATATCCAAATAAATGTAATTACTAAACTAAATTAACTATATCAACTACATTACTTGAATATATATGATAATTGAAATGAGCTGATGACATCACCGTTTTCTCCAGAGCGGCTGTACAGCCGAATCAGATTCTGTTCATTATTTTCCTGTTTAACACTGTGAAGCTGCTTTGAAACAATCTGCATTGTAAAAAGCGCTATATAAATAAAGTTGACTTGACTTGACTTGACTTCTTTTTAAAAACATTTACAAATCTCACCAACCATAAACTTTTGAACACTTGTGTAGGTTGCACATAAGTTTTGGCATTATTTGTGTGTGTTTTTGTGGCTTTAAATTCAAGTAAATATTGTGTAAAAAAAAAAAATCTTCAGCATATTTGCGTATGCCTCATTTGCTGTAATTAAATTGTGCCGCTTTCTAGTTTCGGCCAATGAAATCCGTCATCCACTAGTAGGCTACTGCGTCTGTGTTAATACTGCACGCATCTGACACCAAAACTGTTAATCCCATAATAACACGCAGGTCATTAAAAAAGTCTTTCATGGACAGTAAGCGCGTCGGACCCTCTTCACACCAAGAAGCGGCTAAAAGGAAGTTTATCTCATTTGGGAAAGTGAAAGGAGCGCGTTCTTATCTGTCAATAAACAGTAATTAGATTTGGTGGCCGATAACGTCGATTGCTTTCTAATCTAGCTGTCAGCTGGGATGTGTATAATTAAAAATCCTGATTGATAAAGGGGTCCGAGGCTGCCCACAGTACCTCCTCCAGACGCATGCATGTACTCAGATCCACACAGGATGATGGCCTGAGGAGAAAGAGTGCAGCGAGCACCTTTTATTGATCAGCGATATCTACTATCAGTGACGCTCCTCAACAAAAAGCTGCTTGAGGGACCTTCATCCAGCGCCAGAGAAATTACACTTCATCACACCTGCTTTTGACTTCATCTTCATTGCTGTCCACTTTATTTAAGGAATAGTTAAGCTGAAGATCAAAATTGATCAAAAGTCAAATAAAAAATGGTCAGGTCAGCTTCTTCGTATAATTCAAAGTAATTTAAGGCACTCACTGTATTTAAGAAGCCAGAAACTGAGAGACCGATGGACATGAAGCGGTTTTTATGTTTGGAGGGTACAAAATGTTCAAATGTCCCAAAAGCAATAGGACAGAGAGAAAGTAAAATGTAAAAAAAGGAGGTTTATTTATTAAACTCTTAGACAAATAGTCAGAGATCCAGAAAGTCTGAAAGCACATGATATAGATACAACATACACATACAATAGAAAGTACAGGAAGACAATGCAACTCAAAACAACACAACAAAGATATCTCAGTTAAGAAAACAACAAAATGCATGATGGCAGAGGAAAATATCCTTTTATAGAGATTGATGGAAAGAGCAGAGAGACAGACAGAGAGAGAGAGAGAGAGAGAGAGAGAGAGAGAGAGAGAGACTGTGAGAGTGTGACCTTCACTGTCTCGCTCTGCTCACTAAACTAAAGTTGACCCGCTAGTATGAATGATGGCTGTGCACTTTTTTACCTCACACACACACACACACACACTTTAATATGTGGTTTACAGGACATATGTCTCGTTCTTGTCTTGTTTTGTTTTGTTTTCATATTTTTTATTATCACCATTTGCATTATTAGTTGTTGTGGTTCCTGATTAGTTACACCTGTTCCCTGTTTCTTTGATTATCATCCATGGATATTTAAGGCTTCAGTTTACTCATTTCTGTGTCTTGCGCTAATGTTTATGGTGGTTTTGTTTTTCTCTTAGTGTTTATTAAAGTTTATTTGTATTGATAATCTTAGATCTCGCTACACACAACCACTTGTTACAGAACGCAAGACCCAGAAAGGATTTAAAATGGCGAAAGGGGAATAAAAACATGGATATCCCAGCTGTCCGTCTGCTCCGGCTAGAGCAGGTTGATCGCTCCCTTGAGGATCACACGAGGGATTTTCTCGATCTGGCATGCCTCACTCACAACCCCGACTGCTCGCTCTGCATATTCTTCAGTCAAAGGCACACCTGCCTATGGAAGGTCTTTGAGGGATCTTCGCAGTGTATGTGGAGTGGAGATGGCCGTTGCGGATGGCTTATTAGTGGAGTACGAGGGGATGGATTTGAGCTCCGCCCACACTCCTGTAGCTGAGGTTCCAAGTCGCCTCAGTCTCTGCTGGTTCAGCCCAATCCCAAATCGTCTTTCGTAGCCGCTGGTTAAGCCCAGTCTGAAGTCTTTGCTATCTAGCTGCAAGTCCCCTGCGTTGCGGATGGTCTCTCCGTCCTCTTCTGCCATAGCCATCCAGTTATTCGGCCTTCCCTTCACCGTCTCCCTTCAGCCCCTCAGGCTCCTCCTTCTGTGGTTCAACCCAGCTGCTTGGGTGCGCTTGGGGCTTCCCAGTCATCAGCTCCATCTTGGTCTGTGCATCCCTCAGCTTCACCTCAAGCCTCTGAGCTCCGGACTCCGGACTCCACCTCGGCCCTCCAACCCATCGGCTGCACCTTGGCTCAAAGCGCCCTTGGTTCCACCATAGTCTGTCATCCCTCAGGCCTCGCCAGGGCTCCCTTGTACCTCTGCCTCTGCCTCGGACTTCCCATTCATCAGCTCTGCCTCCACCCCTCTGGCTCCGCAGGACTCCTCCTTCCCTCCTGCTCCTCCATTGTCCTCACTCTCACAGTCTCCACCCTGGTCTGCCAAGACCACATCTCCACCTTGGTCATGCATACCTTTGGCTCCACCTTGGCCCTCCAGGCCTTCAGCATCACCCTGGGTCTACATCTCCTATGCTCCACCTGGGTCCCCTCTGGTCATGTCTCCACCTCAGTCAGTCAGGCTCTTGGCTCTATCTTTGCTCCTCCATTCATCAGTTCCACCGTGGGCCTTCATCCTGACTCTGCTCTGGGTCATCCTCTGGCACCTCCTATCTCCGCCCTGGCTCCTCCCACCATCATCTCCGCATTGGCATTAATTTTGGTCAGCCCCTCTTCAATGTAGTCTTATCTTGGTCCTCGTCTTCCTCCTGAACCCCCTCCCGCCTCTGTTGGACAGCACAAGGATGCGTTTTCTGCACCAATCTAGCGCTGTATTTCAGTGTCTTATTCACCGGCCAGCCGTTGCATCTACTGGTATTGCACTGCATCATGCATATTTAAATTTAGGTCACTGTTATTCTATTCAGCGAAAAACACACCTCCCTACTATAAATTTGGCTAATTTTAGAATGCAATTCATCAACTGTATTGCCTGCTGCAATATTAGCAAGTTTTATTTAAAAGGATGTTTGTGCATTTTCCAGACACTGGTAGATCATGTGACAGTAACAACATGGCGGATGTAGTATGTCCGAATTTCATTTACTACCCATATTTATGCTAAATAAATTTAAATGTAGTACCTACTCAGATGGTTTCGGACACGATACGTATGCAATTTTGGATACAGCCCAACTGAACCTGATGCAAAATTTGCGTGTGGAAATCTTTTGCCATCTCAAGAATTTCCCAAATGCATGGATTTCTATTAAAATTGATGCATTTCACCTATGAAAACTTGCCGAACAATGCTAAATGTGATGATGATGATGATCTAATGAGGGAGATGAGCGGTGTATGTCTACACATGCGGTGCAGTCAAACAGCATTTTAAAGAACAGATTCTACTGTCTGAATCACAAAAACTGGTTCGTGGGATCTCAGCGGGCGATGTTCATTCATAGCAAATTCACCTACAATGCAAGACTGTACACATGATCACTACAGTACAGCAATCCTTCATTCAGCGAAACTTGTGTGTGTGTAAAGTGTGTGTGTGTGGGTTTTTATGAGTCTCAAAGCAATGGTCCAACACTTAATTTACTTCTTAATGGCAGGCAAAATTTACTCAGGAAAACTTCCATTGGGCACAAAATGACTTTCTTTAGTTTTCAATTTGCGTGTCTATGATGGCGATTGAGATTGATGCGACAGCAGCTCATGCATGTCTACTCTGAGAATTTACCTCATTTAACTGATTTGCATCATTTCCTCACCAAACAATGTCGTTTATTAACTTTAATCAGATATTTAAAAAAAAAAAAATCGACTGTGATTTTGCTTGCTGTTAATGCTGCTCAGATTTACACAAGCATGTTCATGCTGTTGAAGATATTAGTGATTATAAGAGATATGGTTTATTATTGATTAAAATGTCATCTGCTTAATTGCTGCAATTCCTTCTTTCTCATTCAGTTTAAAACATGTAGTGAAAAAGATATATGTGAAGCTATGTGTGTATAATATACGTATATGCCAAATAACCCGACTTGAGAAGAGAAGACAAAGTTTGGGGGAAAATGTAGTCAGTCATAGTGTTATTATAGTATCATTGAGATACTATTATAGTTTTTATTAATATTTTGAATGTTATATTTTTATATTTTCTGGTTTTATTTTAATTTTATAAAAAATAAAAATAAAAAAAAATTGTTTTGTGTGATTTTCTGCTTCCAAATTGCATTTTTTTTAATGAAAAAAAAAATTAAATAAAAAAAAAATATATATATCTTTTTTTTTCCAGTTTAATTCAACGTATTACTCGCTGTTTCTTTGTAATTATTTGTGAAATTGACAATTTCAGAGTGAAAATTGTTACAAAATCCCACACCGTTTTTTTTTTCAGCGAAGGGAAGTTTAATTATGAAATACATTTTATTTGTAATTTAAAAATCGCCCACTGTGTTTTGATCACTTTCCCTATACATTTGAGTTTTATTGCTGACACACTGACACACTCACTCACACACACACACACACACACACACACACACACACACACACTGGCTGTTTTATAAAGCCAACATTATCAATCCAACCCTATACCCTATTCTTTTGCCACATCGCAGGAACATTTGACCATGGAGGTGTTGGTACACGTGTGTGTTTTGAGAAGAAGGCAGTGTTGAGAGAACACATCTGCAGCGGGCCATCAGGATGAAGCGCTAAGATATTCAGGAGCGTTGAGCAGAGAGTTCGGAGAGTGTTAAACACACAGAAGTGAATCTCCCTGCTGATTAAAACGGATGTTCCCATGCTGATCCTCCACTGTGGACGTTTGCAGTGAAGGAACTCCTTAATATTCCCGCCCATGTCTGGCTAATGTGTAAAAGTGATGAATAGCAGGGGGTCGGAGGGCCATTTGATTGTGCTTCACGGGCAGCCTGAAACACTTTGAGCTCGATGGATTCGTTCAGTGCATTTGCGTGGCGCTGATGTAACGTTATTAGTGTCAGTGTGGCATGACTGCAACTGGTCAGAGATCAGTGATGCTCTGTGTGTTTTTGACATCAGTTATACAACTTTTTTATTCAGGGCTTTGAATACATCAGAGTCACAATCTGACCCATGCAAATATGCACATTCTGTGTGCGTATGTACGTATATTACATGTACTGTATGTGTGTCTTTACAGGTATGTTTGGCCTTTCTTTTAAGTCCATATACACTCACCTAAAGGATTATTAGGAACACCTGTTCAATTTCTCATTAATGCAATTATCTAATCAACCAATCACATGGCAGTTGCTTCAATGCATTTAGGGGTGTGGTCCTGGTCAAGACAATCTCCTGAACTCCAAACTGAATGTCAGAATGGGAAAGAAAGGTGATTTAAGCAATTTTGAGCGTGGCATGGTTGTTGGTGCCAGACGGGCCGGTCTGAGTATTTCACAATCTGCTCAGTTACTGGGATTTTCACGCACAACCATTTCTAGAGTTTACAAAGAATGGTGTGAAAAGGGAAAAACATCCAGTATGCGGCAGTCCTGTGGGCGAAAATGCCTTGTTGATGCTAGAGGTCAGAGGAGAATGGGCCGACTGATTCAAGCTGATAGAAGAGCAACTTTGACTGAAATAACCACTCGTTACAACCGAGGTATGCAGCAAAGCATTTGTGAAGCCACAACACGCACAACCTTGAGGCGGATGGGCTACAACAGCAGAAGACCCCACCGGGTACCACTCATCTCCACTACAAATAGGAAAAAGAGGCTACAATTTGCACGAGCTCACCAAAATTGGACAGTTGAGGACTGGAAAAATGTTGCCTGGTCTGATGAGTCTCGATTTCTGTTGAGACATTCAGATGGTAGAGTCAGAATTTGGCGTAAACAGAATGAGAACATGGATCCATCATGCCTTGTTACCACTGTGCAGGCTGGTGGTGGTGGTGTAATGGTGTGGGGGATGTTTTCTTGGCACACTTTAGGCCCCTTAGTGCCAATTGGGCATCGTTTAAATGCCACGGCCTACCTGAGCATTGTTTCTAACCATGTCCATCCCTTTATGACCACCATGTACCCATCCTCTGATGGCTACTTCCAGCAGGATAATGCACCATGTCACAAAGCTCAAATCATTTCAAATTGGTTTCTTGAACATGACAATGAGTTCACTGTACTAAAATGGCCCCCACAGTCACCAGATCTCAACCCAATAGAGCATCTTTGGGATGTGGTGGAACGGGAGCTTCATGCCCTGGATGTGCATCCCACAAATCTCCATCAACTGCAAGATGCTATCCTATCAATATGGGCCAACATTTCTAAAGAATGCTTTCAGCAGCTTGTTGAATCAATGCCACGTAGAATTAAGGCAGTTCTGAAGGCAAAAGGGGGTCAAACACAGTATTAGTATGGTGTTCCTAATAATCCTTTAGGTGAGTGTATGTTTAATTATATAAATAAAAATAAAAGAACTAAAGGAATAAGGATTGCACTCTTAGTGTATGTGTTTATTCATATTGTAGTTAATGATTTGTAAGTGCATCACTGTGTCATGACTTTACTTGAGGGGGCACATCATAATTAATTCACTGTTATATCATATGTCATAAACACTATCCCAGCTATGTTGTGAGGTCAGAGAACGGAGGTACAGTATCATCACATATGCACATTCTGCAGTCAACGTAAAAACATTCATTTGCAAAGGACATTATAAGTGGAATTAAAATTAAAAGAAAGTGTCATACAGGGTGTACTTTACACATTGCAAGCCAATCACAACAGTGCAAAGACAGTGCGATTAAATGAAATAATTATATGTGCTGCGTGTTTCAGAGTGAAGCGCGACACTGTATATTTACACACAAGCAGCTCATGTTTTCAGCATCTCCGCAAACTCCCATCTGTGCATGTGCTGTGAGTTTGGGTTGCTTTAGCGTGCATTTGAGAATGTAAAGTGTGACACCCAATTCACCAGAGCTTATAAACCCAAATGAGAAGCTTTAATGTCTCCGTCAAAATAAAAGCTTGATGGTTTGATGATTGAAGATACATTACATTAGTATTGTAATTTTACTGTTGTATTATCATATTTATTCAATATTTACTGTATGGTTACTGAAAGATTTTTGAAAAGTGTGAACACCCACATTTTCTCAAATCATTCATCCCTAAAAGGATGGTTTGCACTAAAATCGTCTTCAGAATAATTGTTTTTTTTTCTGTTTTTTTATTATTATTATTATTATTTTCTGTGCAGATGCACTCTCCTAGAAAGTCACCCCAACATTCTTGTTTGTCTTGAATGATTAACTCCTTCCAAATAGAGCTATTCAAGTCATCTGGTGTAAAGTATTTGTTTTTTGTATTTGTTTCATTTTCATAATATACTGTATATTGCAGAAAAACAAAACCTTTTTTCCCCTTTGACTTCAACAAGACAGAAAAGGTTTTTTCCTCACTTTTAAAAGCTGATTAGTCTGTTACAGGGTTAATTAACTAAAACCATAAAAAATCTGTTACTTCAAATAAAGTAAACGTTAACTAAACTTAAACTTGTTTTATTTCAGTTAGTTGCCGAGGCAAAATTCCTCATTTTCATTAAGTTTAACTTGATTTACTAAAATGACTAAAACTGAATTAAAAATGTCTAAAACTATATATACATACATATTAATAAAATACTAAAACTAATATAAATTACAACATTTCTAAAAATGAAATAAAATTTAAATGTAAAGATGAATTCAAATATTGATAGAAATCTTTAATAGTATCTCAGTGATATTAAAATAAGACTGGTCTGTTTGTTTTGATAACCAAACTGAGCACAATTATAGTAAGTTTCATTTTCTTCATTGTTATTTCTTTATTATCATATTGTTGTTGTTATGATTGTTATTATAGTGCTGTCCTTCAATAGACCTTTACCTGCAAAACACAATACTACAGAGAATTTAATTTATGATCTTATGATGTTGGGCTGAGATTTTGGATATGCATCGATGACTCTCAGTGGGCCACACACACACACACACACACACACACACACACACTCACACACACACACACACACACTCACACTCACACTCACACACACACACACACACACACACTTGTATGTTTTATGGGGACTTTCCATAGACATAATGGTTTTTATACTGTATAAACTGCACAAACCTACCCATCACACACACACACACACACACTACTCCTACCCCTAAACCTACCCATCACACACACACACACACACACACACACACACACACACACACACACACTACCCCTACCCCTAAACCTACCCATCACAGGAAACATTCTGCATTTTTAAATTTTCAAAAAACATCACTTAGTATGAATTATAAGCTGTTTTCCTCATGGGGACCAAAAAATGCCCCCACAAGGACAAGGATTTCGGATATTGCCATTGCCATCTACTGTGGCCTGGTAACGTAGGGTTTACCAGGCCACACACACACACACAGATAGTAAATGTCATTGTGGGACGCGAGATCTGATCACGTCTTCTGAAGACATGACACCACCACACAAAGTCAATAGTTCTTGTCACCGGAGTCGCTCAATCACCTCTACAGTTTCATCTCAGTCCTTTTTGATATTCCTGCATCATTTCTGTCCGCCGCTTCCCCACAGTTTCAGACGGCTTGTCTTCTTCATCGCGGGCTCGTGTTGTGGCGGCAGTAAAGGGCCGCCCGCAGTGGGAGAGATCCTAATTAACAGCCTTTTCATTGGAATGGGCCTTTCTGTTGCCGCTCTTTGCGAGCGCTTGTTTTATGGCAGCGTCGGGGAGCCCCGGTCGGGGATTTGGAGAGGGATAATTGCCTTTGCCGCAGGCTCCAGTAATCTGGTGGGCTAATTCATTATTTTAATAAGTTAGCTTCTCCTAGGGGGCGAGAGCGGCTCCGCGTCGCACCTCAGAACTCTGACAGCGGGCCCTCGTTATCGTGCCGCGCTCTCCGTGGCCACGTCCACGCGGGGTTAATAACAGTTATTAGCCCCTCTCCTCTGCCGTAATTTCTGTCGTAACTGGGTCCATTCAGACCGACGTCAGATGCTGATCAGACTCAGCCGCACAAGAGAGGAGAACGAGCCGCTGGCGTCACAATGTTCCTCCCGCTTCACTGGGGGTAAAACAGTCATCGGGGCAGCAGGTAGATCCAACCAATTCATCCAAACAAGCAGTCGGTCCTGGGGTTTGCGTAACTAATGACTCCATTTTAGAGACAATCTTCTTTCTGCCATGCTAATGGACTGCCCGGCCGGCTTTGATGACTGCAATTCACATGGACATTTTACACCATGCCTGATTAAAAAGCATGTCATTGTCATTTCAACAAGGGGGAGGGCGGTGCAGACACGCTCCTTATGCATCAAAGCATCAGAAAAACCCCAGAGCAACACAGAAGTAAGCCTTCTTTGACTTACGCTATAGGTAAATAACTAGAAGAACCGTAAAACTATTTGCGCTACAAATCAGTGTGTGTATGATTAAGATAATAAATTAAAATAATATGATAACTAAATACCTGCAGGATAACGGACTGTACAGCTAAAATACCTGGAAGCGAATGACACCGGAAGCACTCACGATAAGAATAAGGTGGCTAAATCAAGGGCTGTGTCTGAAATCACTCATTCCCTATTCCCTACATTACTCCACTAGTATAGTCCACTTGAGGGAGTGAATAAAAACAAGTGAGTGAATGCGGACACTTTTGCATAGTTTATGCTGTTTAATAATCATTTGATCAGACGCGGGAATTCATTCGGTGCAACCGTCGGTTGTACACTCGTTATTGCGGTACATTGTGGAAGTGAATAAGTGCACTCAATAACATCCACTAGGGTTTCGGACACCACTAGAAATGGCTGTCCCCTCAAATAGTGCCCTATTTGGGGGTATAGGCCACAGCAAAGGTCTATAGGATATAAAATCCAATCAAAGATTCAGTTTCAGACTGAATACATATTCTCAAATATCTAAATGTTCACACTGAACTGGCACAAAGTAGTGGTCAAACGTGATGTCCAAATGGGATATTTGCACAATATGTGTTTTTAATGACCCTACAGGTACTATTAAACCATCATAATATGATGAGTATGTTAAACTGGAAAGGAAACAGTAAACTTGACTAAGGTTTGCAAACTACAGCTTATCATGGAATATGGGTTTTATTTTACTATGCAAAAATGCAAAGAAAAACAAGAAACTCACAGGAAATAAAGCATGCATTGTCTACAGCAGTATTATCAATAGAATTTCACTTGCCGTTGTAAAATGCAAACAACCCAGTATTCATGATACAACTGCAGACTGGAATAAAAATGCCAGTGTTGAATTGAATGTTTTCACACTTTCAGTGGATGTAGATTCTGTGAGGGTCTGAGCTTTACAATGCTCTTTAAAGGGGACCTACTGTATTATTCCCTTTAACAGAGTCTTGATGTTGTTTTGTGGCTCTACTAGAGCAGGTTTTCCTGCTTGAATGTTGATTATTCCCCATATCCTCCATTGTTGCGGCTCCTCTCTTCCCAGTCTGTCAGTAACGCTCTGTTTAGTTGCTGTCTCTATGAAGCCCCTCCTTCTGAAAAGCACACTGTGCTCTGATTGGTCGGCAGTGTGCTGTGATTGGTGTTTGGGAAATGCCCCGCCCCTTACCATAACCTCCAGTTTCAACACACTACTAACTAACTCAACCAGGCCTGCATCTTTATTCTGCGTATGAATTATTTAAATGAGGAATATTGTGACGTGTTTGTTCCCGGAAGAAAACTCAAGACTACAATGGAGGCGTTTCAGGGAGTTCAGAAACACTGACACTGATATAGAGAAGAACACCCGCTGGAGGGACTTTACAGAGCTTTTTCATGCTCAAACAGCAACATTACAGTTGAAAATGTAGAAAAGCATAATAGAGCCCCTTTAATACTGCAGCCGTAAAGTCCCAGTGCTCCTGTCGACTGCTCTTGTCTCTCCGGACTCTTTTTGTCAGCCTCAGTTTCCGAGTATTAAAAACCCCTCGATCTGAGTGACACAGTCTGTGCTTTACCATACACAACACTGCAGGAATCAACTACTGAAACACGTGGACCCAGCCTTAAAATTCATGAATTTCTAGCAATGCTTTAGTCAAACCTTTTCCTATCAGACATGGAAAGCCACATTCCACTGTAATTTGTTCTTGACAGCAGCGCTAATGTGGAAAGTGTTCTTTTCCAAATTGATTCATATTGCTTGAGCATTCCCATGACTGATTACACAATGTTTGTTTAAGACAGAGAAGCTTTTACACTGGCACAGATACACATCTAAAAGCTCAACCATCCACTATGAGGAGGAGGATGTGGTCAATAACCCCGCATGTGATATCACTAAACTAGTTCAGCATTAACCGCTTAATGTCTGGCGTGAGCAGCCACATGTGGAGAGCTGGCAGCGCAGAGACTCCTGGGAAAGCCTGAGGCCTGCTCCAGGCCGTCGCATTCAAACACATGCAATCATCTGCTTTTACTGCTGCTGGTTTACATGCTTGCCATTGGCTGAACCTGCGAACTCTCAGCCGATCAGGTGCAAACCGACTGTATGGAGCAATACTGATTCAGTTCATTATAGATCAAATTATGCTGACAGGTTACAAAGTGAAGTAAAAATAGCTTGATAGAGTTAAATACAGCTTCATCTGACTTCGTCTAGTTTGCTGGCTCAGGGTTGTGTTCGGTGACTACAGTCGTCCCACATCAGCGCCAGCGGTGCAAAGGGGAATGTGTTTCTGCTCATGAAGCGCAGAGGTCATGTGATGTCGCAGGCTTTTTGCTTTGCTGCCAATATCGAGTTGATTTTGAAGAGCTTGACTACGTCACGCAACATAATGTTCTGGACGGCAGCGAATTCCCCTCTGCCCCCAAAAATAGTCCATGTGCATCATTCTCAACCGGCGGATCAATAGTTCCATTCCCATTTCAGCCCATCCGCCCACATCCCAGAATAGGACAGCTTGCAAAACTCGCTCGCCACGTCAGCTAATTGGAAACCTATTGCTTTCAAAAAACATCTGTGCCACTGCCAACATGCAGACAATGGTGCCGCTTACATGGAGGTCATCAGGTGCTTGAGCAAAAGCTTGTTTCCAAACTCACAGAATAACGTCTTAAATCTCTTCCAATGCTGGACCAACCACACTCTGCTAAATGATGCTGTGTCCCTCATTAAAGGAGTAGTTCATTTCAGAATTAAAATTTCCTGATAACTTACTCCCCTTACTTACCCCCACGTCATCCACAATGTTCATGTCTTGCTTTCTTCAGGCGAAAAGAAATTAAGGGTATGGAGGAAATCATTCCAGGATTTTTCTCCATATAGTGGACTTCAATGGGGTACAACGGGTTGGAGGTCCAAATTGCAGTTTAAATGCAGCTTCAAAGAGCTCGACATGATCCCAGCCGAGGAATAAGGGTCTTATCTAGCGAAACGATCTGTCATTGTCTAAAAAATCTTAAAAAATATATACTTTTTAACCACAAATGCTTGTCTTGCTCTGATCTGCGATGCGCCACGCATTACGTCATCACAATGGAAAGGTCACACGTGACATATGCGAAAGTACCGATCAAGTGTTTTACAAAGAGAACGTGTAAACACCCTTCACAAAAAAAGGTAAAGCAATGATGTCGGACGATTTTGAAGTTGGAGTAGAAAATGAGATTCGGTACTTCCGCCTTCGTCACGGGCGTGGCCTTTTCCACGTGATGCCGTAATGCGAGGCGCATCGCAGATCAGAGCAACACAAGCATTTGTGTTCTTTTAGAAAATGACTGATTGTTTCACTAGATAAGACCCTTATTCCTCGGCTGGGATCGTGTCGAGCCCTTTGAAGCTGCATTGAAACTGCAATTTGGACCTGAATTTGAAGTCCACTATATGAAGAAAAATCCTGGAATGTTTTCCTCACAAACCTTAATTTCTTTTTGACTGAAGAAAGAAAAACCTGAACATATTGAATGACATGGGGTTGAGTAAATTATCAGGAAATTTTAATTCTGAAGTGAACCACTCCTGGATAAGAAGTGGATAAGAAACCCTTCCACTGGACGTCAGTGTCATTTCATGCACTCATGTTCTTTTTTGGCATTGATGGTTCTATCCTTTAACATGCATAGAGTCTTTCACTGCACAAAAGGTTCTTTCAAATGTTATTCACACTGAGAAAAAATGGTTCTGATCACT
The DNA here is from genome assembly GCA_039654625.1 of Rhinogobio ventralis. NCBI lineage: Eukaryota > Metazoa > Chordata > Actinopteri > Cypriniformes > Gobionidae > Rhinogobio > Rhinogobio ventralis. Next base: position 2,005,990 of record CM077202.1, read on the forward strand.
GAAAGGTTCTTTGGGGAACCAAAAATAGTTCTTCAATTGCATCACTGCAAAACCCACCCTTTGAAACCTTTACTTTTAAGAGTGTATAGAACATCAAGACCAGGCGACGTTCCCTCAGTAGTGATGGTGGCTTTCAAAAAAGCTTTGAAACCTTTGAGAATCATTTGATTGGGAACAGTTCAATGGAAATTTCAATGGTTCGCCACTAGGGGGTGATGATCTCTGTGAACCCAGGAACTAGTGTCTATATGGTTTATACCTGATCTCAGATCAGTTTTATTCATTTGTAGGCATATTTAATTACACATTTGTAAAATAAAAAGGAAGTGTTGTAGTTAATAGTCTCCTATTGGCCTGATTAACCAATCTCTCCATTATATAAACAAAACGTCTCAGGTTACGTCTGTAACCCTTGTTCCCTGAGAAGGGAACGAGACACTGCGTCACGTCGCCTCTTCACCAATCAGGATTGGCATAGTTTCATTCATACTTCAGATGCGCTACGCTACGGGAGCGTCCCCAAAGAGTCATTAACGACGCAGTCCGAGTTCACTCGAAAGGGAACAAGTCCTACACATTACACAGACACTTCATATTTACTGGTATTACATGATTTGCATTTTAATAGCTTCAATACAACATTTGCAATTGGTTTGTAAAAGGTGTTTTTATGCATGTTTGGACTGAGTTTTCATTGTATTTACTCCATTTTGACCAGCAGACATCACTAGCATTTCGAGTGCTTCCAAACTATTGATTCAAAGTTTCAAAAAGCTTAGTTTCTCCCATCATCGCTATCCGATGAGACATAGGCTGAATCCGAAATCGCCCCCTAAACCCTCCACTAATACAGTTCACTTGAAGGAGTGAATTAAAACGAGTGCGTGAAGTCGGACAGCCGTTGTGTGTACATCGGCTGTACACTCATTATTGCGGTGCAATGTGGGATTGAATGAGTGCACTCAATAATGTCCACTATGGTTTCGGACACCACTACAAATGGCTGTCCCCTCAAATAATGCCCTAATTGAGGGTATAGGGGGCGATTTCGGATTCAGCCATAGTTTCTGAGACATAGTTTCTGATTAATCCCACCTGTTTCTAGTTTAGTTCCTCATTCCCTCTGCATCCTTTGTTCCTTTGCATTATGTCTTAATGCTGTTAGGATAAGCTGTGTTTATTAGGGGTTCAAGTGTGTAGCGCTAAAACTCTATTGTAATTGTTAAATTTTCAAAGAATCAGCATTCTCCCCTAAAAGTGATCGGGCAGACCAAACCGTAAGTCATAGAGACTTGAAATTTTGAGGGCTGGTAGTACTCACACCGCCTAGGTTACCAAGGCTCGCCCCGATCGGCCTGACGGGGCGCTACAGCAGTGAAAAGTACGAAATCGCTCATAACTTGGCTCAAGATGGACAAAATAAACTTCACGGATTCGATCGTCACCCTGGCGAAATTTTCGGGTATTTTTGATTTTTTGATACTTTTGCAAACTAGTCCTTGGTTTTTGGCCCGATTGGAACCAAACCAGTGCAGAAAGATTATCTGGAGTCTGATTGTCAATTATTAAAAAAAAGTTTAAATTTCGTTTCACGGTCTCTAAGGGCCGTCAAAACATTCGAAGTGGGAGGAGCCACTTTTACTAAAATGGCTATAACTCGTGAACGGAATGAAGTATTTTCACCAAACTCGCCACACATGTGTAAGAGCTCATTCTGTGGAGCTGTAACATGGAAAAAACATTAAAATGGCTATAACTACGCAACCCTAAGTCTGATTGACTTGAAAATTGGCATGTGGTGTCTTTGTCCAATGTGTCATGATTGCCTACAAGGACATTCACATATCATGAAAAACTAATGAAGTTTGAGCGGCTGTCAGACAAAGTTAACGGAGGCTGATCGGAGTGAAACTCGCTGGGGCCTGGTGCCTGGAGGGTGGCACCTTCACGTTTTTCACGCACGTAAAGGACTGTATACCATGCGGTATTTCGCACAAGCCCACAACATTCATACCACATGGTAGAACTTTGCCTCTAGGGCTACCACCATCAATCAAATTGTTTGTTAAATACTTTTTCAAAAACCAACTTTCATAACCTAGGTTTTTGGCTCAACCTCGATAAAACCACAATTCTCGCGACTCTCTAGGTAAATAATTATCAAAACATTTTTTAACTTTGGCCTTTGGATAGCTATAGCAGCGTCCTTTAGAAAACAGGCGTAGCCAAGTCTACCCAAAAGCCTGTCATTCCTAAAGGAAAACTCAGAACTTCGCATCATTAGGTGAGCACATGCGGCAAGATTTTAAAGAAGTATGCAAAGTTTTGTGGAGATCTGCACATAAGTGGGGCTAGAACCGTTCAAAAGCTTTAAAAACCATATATGTCCTATGGTAAATTGCCTGTATTGACTGTAAATGGTCTTTTCCATCTGTGATCTAAGTGGAAACATGCTTGCTAAATAAAACATATAAAATGCATACATGCTCGCAACTATATTTTTGCATTGTTTTTGCACTAGTGTTCTTGAATATTTTGTTCATTTCAATTAAAAAGATCCTTATTGAGTCAGCTTTGTTAGGCTTGCAGATTGAGGGTGTCTATAAGAGCTATAGCAAGATGTTATCATTCTCAGTGAAAGAGAGCTTTTTAGGCACTGATGGTGTAGTTACATTAGCAGGGGTTAATGGGACTGTGTTAACCAGCTAAACCTGGTTAGGGATAGTCTTACGACTGTTTATTTGACATAAATGTTGAGTTTCAGCTTTTGACCAATGAGTTCCTTCATGACTTTTCCTGTTGGTTTCTGGATGAAGATTTCTTTTTAGTGACAGAGATTGCACACATGAAGAGCAATTTCTAACTGATGCAATATATTAAAGCTGAGCCTAAATGATTTTTCCATGGCTTTAATAATGCAATGGAGTTGAAATTGGATCAGGCTTTCCGTGATCTTGGGAATCCTGGATCCTCGGTTTCTGACACCTGATGCATGCAAAGATAAACTCAGTCGTGCCGTCACACAGATGGACAAACACACCACAGAAGGCAGCATATGATTCCTCGAGGCTATGAAATGCAGACCGCCGCGTCAGGCGATGCCCCGAAGGCTCAACAGACAACACAGGCACAATGTGAGTCGACGGCCTCCACACTTACAGCTCAAGGGTTTTCACTGCTCTCTCCCTGTAAAATATCTGGCTTAGTGCTTAACTTTGGGGGTCTTTTGTGCATTGTTTTTGAAATGCCCTTACAGTCAGTAGCCCTTCTATGGTGCTGCCATGAACTTAAAATTGTGCTGTTCTGTGGTCATTGTTTCGAATTAGAACTGCGTATTTCTGCATGGCCTTAATTCTGTAGTGGCACAGTACCATAACAGGTAAAATAGTTTTTTTCACATTAGAATATGCATGCAAATGAGTTACAACCCATCATATTCTAGCACCCTGTTGTTCACTGATAACTGGACCCTCTTGAGACATCTAACCAGCCTCAATCCCACAGTCACTGCTCAGCCTGTAATTTTCATGCCCTTAAATCTAGTCAGACACCTACTATCATGGTGGTGATCAAACCAGCTGAATTCGTCTCTCCCGCTCCACCTGATTCATAGATGTGGAGAAATCCCTCAGGGAAGACGATTAAACGGCCGGCAGACATCTCTCATACCGTGACCCTCTCTAACATTCACTCCTCTGATCCTCAAGGGAGTGCAGGCGGGAAATAACACAGATCGGGCCCGGATAATTGGTGGCGTTACTAAAGCGGTTGGACTTATCGTGTCAAATCGCAACCTGTTTTTGACACGGCTAAGCCCCCTGAAAGAAGTCGTTTTAGAGCGAGCTAGTAATTAACACCTTTTAGAGCGCTACTTTAAGACGACTTTGATTGTATCTCCATCCCTCAAAGCGACTGTCCAAACACAATCAAATGTGATCAGTGTTTGAGAATTTACATTTTATTGACTGGCTAATGCCCTCTAAATCTAGACTGAGAAAGATTACAGGATTCAACGGTTCATTTCACTGGATTCCTGCTTTAATTCAACCTGAGTGTTTCTAGTTCAAATTTTACCGCAGCCCCCCTACGGGGACCTTAACTCTTTCTGCTGTATAATTTCAATTGCTTTCTTTTTGTTAAATGTTTAACTTAAATTGGGAGCCTCATAAATATTCCGAATCACTCGCCCAGTGTTTGATGAGGAAATGAGAGTCCTACCCACCGAGATTCCCCAGGCAAGGAGATGAAAACCAGAGAAATCCCCTACAACTTTTCTCTTAGAAGTAGACCTGTGCACCACAATGCTGGGCCACTGCGTAGTGCGCCTACATGTTAAGTGTAAATTTAAGAGCTATATTCTTTTTCTGATTGTGAGCTGATGTGCTTTAGCTTGAATACAGTGCTAATCAATGTGTTTTGAATATATTTGATTCGGATGTCCACTTTAGTGGTATCTTAAAGGCTTAGCTCACCCAAAAATGCTGTCATTATTTAGTTTTTCATTCTGATATACTAGCGTTCAAAAATTTGGGGTCGTGACATTTTTTAAGGTTTCAGAAAGAAGTCTCTTCAAGGGTACATAACACACACACAGTTTCAGCCAGTCTCATGTTAATCTTGAGTATCTATAGAGTAGTGTTGATCCTTCATATCTCTTAAGAGTCTTTAGTTTGATCATATTTATAAAAAACAGATACACTGTACTGATCCTTTCTGAAAACAGCCAAGCTCACACACACACACACAATTCATCATGGCATTATCCCTGGATAACTCTCGATTCACTATATGTTGGTGTTGTTCACATTATATGCACTTACGCGCCGATTGCCAACTAAACACACACATTTGATGCAGTTTCACTCACCGCCTGCAGTTTCCACTCATGACCAGGAACAAACACACACACTTGCAGATGATGGAAACATAACCTGCATCCACTGTTTCCTTAACGCTGGGTTATTTGTGAAGCTGATCAAGGTTATCTTTCCCTCACAACCAGAAACACATTTCTTTAGTGTCATTGTTGATTTTGTGCTCTAAAAACAAAATGCCAGCGGCGCCGACGGTAACCCGAACAAAGCTCGTTGATGGACGCGCTCTTGCTCTCGTTCTGGTTGATGTGTGTGTGTGTGTGTGTGCGCGCTCATCTGGAAGAAGTGCCCATATAAGGAATTCCGCCCTTTATGACATCATACAGGGCCACACTCTAAAAAAAACTTTCCGAAACTTGTTTGAATCCTGAAGGAGTGTATTTGGCACAGAAATACTCCGGCATACATCTAACTCATTTTTTGAAACTTTGCCCATGTTTAGCATGATAATCAACTCTTTAACAGTGTAAATAAGTCAGAATTCATGAAATAGCATTAGACCCCCCCTTTAAGCTCACCAGAGCTGCATTTATTTGATCACAAATACATTAAAAAACGTCTCGGTTACGTATGGTAACCCTCGTTCCCTGAAGGAGGGAACGGAGACGTACGTCGGACGTCACCGACGAATTGGGATCACTTCTGGGAGCCCCTATCAACTTCGAGATATAGAGAACGGGCCAATGGCCATTGGCGTGCGAGACGTACGTCGAACGTGACCGACTGAAAGGGAACATAATATTGGTTCTTGCAGTATCTCAAACTTGCTTGTGTCACACATGGTAGGCCTACTTGTACGTCAAGCAAACCCGTTTTAGGTTCTTTTACCATATTTGATGTGCGTTGGTCAATGTTTATATTTTGTTTTGGCCTCAGTGATGTCACACTTGCACTGATATCTGATCCCAAATCAGTGCCGTAACCACCATAGGCATTGAGGGCATTGACAAGTCCCCCTGATAATTGGAAATGGCCAAATTGTCCCCCTAATATATGACATTTCTTAATATCGCTCTCCATTACGCACCGCTCTGTTTGTTTTTCAGGATGGTAGACAGTTTAAAAATGCACATTTTTTGGATGGTCTGCATCAGTGGTCTAACAGCGTTCGTCAATGTCAAAATGATGGCCAATCAGATCAAAGAAGGCACTGCTTACTATTCACTTATTGACGCTTGGTCAGTTCCCTTCGGCGTCATTTTTCGACGCACAGTACTCCATTGATTTCAATGAGAAACCTTTGGCGTCATATACAGACGCGTTGGGCATGGTTATCGTCATGATGAAACTATATATTCGGTTATGATTTTGCCAGCCTAATTTTATTTACATTTATTATCTTTTTTTTATTTACACTATTCAGACACGTTTTGAACACGTAACTCAACCCCATCCCTAAACCTACTCATTTGTGTGTTATAAAAAACAGGATATAACAGGCAGATACGACTGCAGCCACAATTTATTCAAAAAGTACAAATATTCCAAGTGTTCCGAGGCCAAACGATTGATTGGTGTGAAGAAAATCACCCAAAGCGATCAGCGTCGAGTCCATCCGCCGAAGATCAAATTGCCACCAGAAGAAACGTTACATCAGCTTTGACAGCATTGGCTGTCGTATGTCTCGTGACCGATTGCGTCATGCTGAAGAGTCGGGTGTATCTTTTGAATGAGATATGACTGAGTGTGTGTGTGCGTTGAGTGGTGGGATCATCATTTCAGAGATTCAACTCTGTTCTATACATGAATATATCATATGACTTCAGAAGACTTGGAATGCAACATGAGTTAATACTTTTATACTGTTTTTGGTCAGTTTTTGCAATAAATACCTTTGACTGTACTTTTATTTGCCTGTTATGTGTTTTATATTGTTGAGAAGTGGGTAGGTTTAGGGTAGGAGTGGGGTTAGTTGCTCCAAAATATAAAAGTAGCCTATAAATATTTATAAAATCATGTCTACTTTTACAAATGCAACGTCTTGATCTGACGCATTGGGCAAACAACTGAAATCAATGGAGTGTCCTGTGCGTTAAAAAGGGACTGACCAAGCGTCAATATGTGACGAATAGGATTGAGACCGTGTTGTGCTTTTAGTTTTTACAGTGAAGTGCGTGATATGATATAAGTAGCTAAACATTTAATATTTGACAACTGTTTTATCAAGGATATGTTTAACGACCCACAGTAGCATACAGTGATGCAAACCACTCAACTTTTTAAATGTAATTTCGCTATTTTGATTAATTAATTTAAAATATGCTATCATTTAAATAATGATGTCATAACTAAATGTGATGAGACAACATTTTTTTTTCCTTTGACATATTAGACATACAAACATGAATGTCTGCATATTTTGTAAATAAACATTTTAAATGGATTACTTCACAAATATATAGGCTGGAACTTATTTTACCATTCTTATTTCTTCTATATTCCCTTAAATCTCTTTTAATCCTTTAATTATGTAATTTCTTTAAATAAAAAAATACTGTGTGTATGTGTTCATAACAATTCATTGAGAATACTGCCCCCTGAAGCAAGCCTTCTCATTTAAAATATTCATGCATAATATGCTCACTTCCACATGCTAATTAGCTTGTGTAAAGCGTTTCTGTCTCTGACAAAGTTCCTCATCAGCAACAAGTGCGAGGAAGTGAATGGCGTTTCCTTCTCTTTTATTACTCCCTTCCCTTCTCTGAAGAGCCCTCGACAGACAGGCAGACAGACACGCGCTCTGTGCCATGTTTCGGGGTCGCAACCTCGCTGTGGCAACCACACCAGGAAGTCTCAGTTAGACGCTGCAGGAAGTCTTCATTCAACGGCCTCTCGCTGCGCTGGCTATTTACATATGCAACGTTTCAGCAGCGTCTCACACACAACATGCACTGCAGCTACACAGACTATCAGAATACAAATGCCACTCAGGGCATGAAGAGGGCAGAAGGAGGCATGTGGGTAAACTGTTAATTTACTCTCTGGGGTGGACGGAGTGGAATAACAATGCCGTTCAAAAGACAATATATTTATATACAGTGTGTGCATATGTATAATGTTTCATCAGCTGGAAGACTAACAAGTTACTGCAACTGAAAGCACAACATGTGTTGAAAAATTCATGTTAATTACATGTATTTACAAACGATTATTTTTATACTTTATTTCAATAGTCCACATCAGATATTCTACCGACTATAAGTAAATTTGCAAATACAAGTCAACTAATTCTACTAATCGTAACCCTAACCTATCAATCTACTAATACTCTAATGTGTAACATTTAGCAGCGTAGGCAACACGCACAGGAAAGGAACACTTTAAATTGTCTTTAATAATAAATGTAGGAGATGGCTATAGGAGTACACAGGAGATAAACTACACATTAATTAAAGACCGACAGAGGACTGAACTGAACAGGGAGTATATACTGTACAGTACGCAATAACAAGGAACTAAATGAGATACAGGTGAAAAGTATAATTAACCATAAAAACAAACAGGGAAATAATCATAAACCAAGCAAACCGAAACTAAACAGAGCAGGGAAACAGGAACTAAGGGAAACAGAATATAAAAATGAATAATCAATAAAAATGATAGGCATGTTAGTATTTTCACCCCAAAAAAGCCATTTTAAAGCCAGTTATTTATATATTCTGCTGTAGTGTGTCAGTATAAATATCAGTTTACATTTCAAAACATCCCTTTTGCCATTAATTGTAACAATCCAGTGAGATTTTTGAATGCACAAGGAGGTATGATCCACTCGGAGATCTGATCTCACCATCATCGAGTCCGTCTGGGATTACATGAAGAAACTTCACAAAAAACTGTGCCAAATATGCTAAATGTAAATTGAAATCTTAAAGAGATATTTCACCTAAAAATTAAAATTCCAAACCTGTATGACTTTTTCATCTTCGGAACACAATTTAAGATATTTTTTATATGTTATATTCAATATTACTGTATATATATATTTTTAATTTTACTTTCATATTCTGTCATTTTTGTCCATAAACATGTTCAAGCTTAAAAAGTAAATAATGACATTGCAAAAGTAAACCATATGAATCAAGCTGTTTATTCTAAGACTTCTGAAGAGGCATGATTGCTTTATATGGCAGATTATCTCTTTTCAGGTCATTTTTCCCTTTTTTATCCCATTAAATCTAAACTGTTTACTGTTCAGTTTTGCTAGATCCTATTGCCAGTTTTGAACCTGTCATCATGCTAGTCATGATCTTCAGCACAGCAACTTAAAGATACTGTAAAGCTTCTCCAGTAGTGGTGTACCCCATGGTTCTGTCTTGGGCCACATTTAATTTTTTTATTTATGTTCGCTGAGTTATTTTTTTTTTTTACATAACCTCTATTACACCGTGTCTACACCGGACGCGAGCGTTGCGATGCGTCGTGACAAAAGACAATATAACCCAATATAACCCATAATCAGTAATGTTGTCTACACTGGATGCGGCGCGATGCGACACGACAAATCCCTGACAGTAAACTGATGCCTCGTTCTATTTATGACTTTCTGACATGATGGACAAATGCTTTGCAACGGTCGTTTTGTTGCGTCCTGTGCGACGCGTCAAGGGTTGCGTCTGGTGTAGACACGGTGTAACACTGATGACATACAGATTTATCTTCCATTAAAGCCCAGAAACAGTCATTACAATGTCTGTTTAAAGGTAATCATGTCTTGTTTGTTGATGTCCCAAGGCTGAATTATGGAATAATTGAACAACGGACATTAGATCCTCCTCGACAATAGACAACAGCACAATAGTTTGTACCAAACAAAGATGCAAATGAAAAAGTACACTTATTAGTTCACTTCAAAATGAAAATGTACTGATAATTTACTCACCCCCATCTCCAGGGTCATCCAAGATGTTCATGTCTTTCTTTCTTCAGTCGAAAAGAAATTACGTTTTTTGAGGAAAACATTCCAGGATTTTTCTCCACATAATGGACTTCAATGGCAATCAACGGTTGAAGGTCCAAATCAATGCAGTTTCAGAGGCTCTGATGATCCCAGAGGAACAGGGTCTGATCTAGACAAACCATCAGCCATTTTTTTTTAAATATATAAAAATGTATATACTTTTTAACCTAAATTGCTCATCTTGCGCTGCTCTGCAATGCACCACGAATTGTGTAATCACGTCGGAAAGGTCACGCTAGACGTAGGCAGAAGTACCGCCCCCGTGTTTACAAAGCGCACATGTGAAGACTAATACAAACATCCTTCAGCAAAAAAAGGTAAAACAATGGACGATGTCGAAGTTGAAGATGGAGTGTTTTTTGGTAAAGGCGTTTGTATTACTCTTTGCACGTTTGCTTGAGCAGCGCAAGATGAGTCCTTCCTTTGAACCTTTCAACCGTTGGTTGCCATGGAAGGCTTTAGCAGCATCTAGCGTTGAGGTTGTGAATTGCAACCACCCACTGCTCACCCCTCCCTTTCGAAGCACATAGAGAAGCTACGGTGTCCGACACAGGACAAAGATATCTGAGACAGCAGAGAGTAGCTACCGCTCTATAGAGAAGTTTGTCCGTTTAGGGCTTCTGTAGAAACATGGCGGCGAAAAATGGCGACTTCACTGTAAGTGTATGGAGATTGTATGGCTCATTCTAAGGTAATAACAACATAATGGTCTTTATGTAAGGTCTTTAAACGTAGTTATTATGAATCTTACACAGTGCACATAAATATTGAATATATATTATATTTAAATAGTAAGGTACCTTTAATTTTAAGGTACCTTTATATTAAAACTCTATCTTGTACTACACATTAGCTATGTTTACATCCAAAGTTGTGAAACTTTGAATATCGCATAAAACATTTGAAAATAAAGCAGAGTTTCCATCCCATGTGTTCAAGAGAACAAAATCGTCACTTCCTGGGAAATTGGTGCTACATAGCAATAATAAAGATGTAAGTTGCTCAATCAGGCTCTTTTTCCTCCATCATAAATGAGTGTTGTCTCAGAGCGTCAGGCGAAACACAATAAACGCTGCCATGTTCTCTTCCCAGCAAGCAATAGCCGCCATTTCACCGTCTTGGTTAGCTATAGACCCGATATAGTCCGGCTATGAGTAACCCACTTCTGGCCAAAATAACCTTGAATTTGGCTACATGTCAGTTTTGCCATAATAACTTGCGAGATGTATGATATTCCATCATGTAAGTAAAGTCAACAGTGATTACAAGGTGTTTGGTTTCATTTCTTTGACATGTTCTGTGCGTTGATGACTATTCTTGGGCTATAGTGAGACGTCTATTCAGACGTCTATTCAATTTTTTTTCCTTGTTTTAGCCTAGACGTCAGGGTTGTGTTTGGACCGCCATTGGACGTCTTTTAAGTGCAAAATTGCTTGCTGGGTTGTGTTGGGATGCTGGTGTTTGGGAATGCAATCGTGTGAGGAATGAGTGATTCTGCAGGGAATTAAACCAAATCATTCTGATCACAGACCTCATCGGCCTCATCCGGCATTTCCATCCAATGTTTATTTAAGCAATAACCAAAAATTTGCTTAAAAATACATGGATGGAGACAAATTGTAATACGAAGAACCGTCACTGACACAGATGAAAGTTTCACAAGCCTGCATAAACAAATAACTCATGAGTTTGAGATTGATTCGTGAGTCTTTCTTGAACAATCCATTGAACAAAAAAAACAGCTAATAATTGAATGTAGAGTGAGACAAATGTGATGCATGAGAAACTAGTGTTAGTCACCTAAGGGTTCCTGGGCCTTGAGATGAAATGCTGACTTTCAGCTCACATCTCGGTGAGGTCACCCCATTGGTATCGCAAGCACAGCAGTCACGGTGTGGCACAATGCAGACAGATTGCTTATAATAACCGTTAGAGACCTTTCATTTTTCATTGTCAGCGATTTGCAGGATAATTTTGGCACCCTTTAAAGAGACAACCTTCCTATTAAGAAGATAAAAATAAACAAACTAGTTGTGAAAGCTCTATATCGGGATGAGCTAATCCTATTTACAGACCTCTGGCATCGATACTGAACCATGCGGACATGCTTACATGTGACAATTTTTGCTATTTTTAAAAGCAAGCTACACTTAACGGCAAAAGGTTTCTGGTGCCAGAGCGCCTAAGGGGATAAAACGTCACAATTAAAATCATATTACAAAGGCTGTATAAGAAGTTCATCTAATAGAGGTACAGTAGAGATGGCTTAAAAACTTAATTTTCTATATATATATATATATATATATATATATATATTTTTTTTTTTTTTTTTGCTATCAGATCAATACTTTCACCAGGTAATGTAATGAAATGCTCCTAGGCCCTTAACATTTTACAAGAGCGTTGTGTTTTATCTCAACAACAACACTGAACCTCAAAAAGGGGTGTATTACAAAACAACACAAATGAGAAAATTCACTGATTAACTAATTATGAAATAAACACATTATTCAAAGAAATATCAGTATTTTAGCATTGCTCCATGAACAAAGAGAGTGCCTTGTTTGTAATCGCCTCTTATAAAAGACTAATGAAGAATTAAAGACAATAAACAAATCATCACCCTTTTAATGTCATCCAAAAGTCAATATCAGCCAGCAATTAGTTTCTGTGTCTGCTTCGCTTGTCAAGCTGCGTGTTTCATACAGACTCTCTTCCAGACAAAATGAAATAAAACCAATGGCATTATTTTTTTGTCCTGTTATATAGGCTACTCCCCATCTTGCATTCTTTTTATGTATCTAATATTTCTAATTTACCACCAGCCAGAAAAAAATGACACATGAAGCCGTAAATTTCCTACTAATTCCAAATAATTCTGATTACATGGACGAGTAGTTTTCAATCAGAAAGATAATCTTGGTGATAGATGGTGGGATAATTGGCTGTCTCGGCGACGTAAATATTGTGTCGTTCTATTAATCTTGCCGAATGAGGTGTCAACCTGTCACTCATTCGTCAAACCGAATAAGGAAACATAAGAGATAAATAAATGCATGCCGGTCAGGATGTGCGGATGTGTGCGAGAGCCGCTCTCATGGGTGTCCGAGGCTCCCGATATGCAGATCTTTTAATAGAATTCAGCAATATTAACCATCCGGATTTACACTGGACATGTGGACAGAGCACTAAAATGATCAATCATATAAAAGTGATCAAACATGCAGTTACTAACATGACATGGGCTGAATTTAATTTGATTGATTAAATTATGCCAAACTGCTTATTAAGGGTTTTTTATATATTTAATATGTCCAGGGAAAAAAGATTATGTCATTGATCCTTCAACACAGTGACTGGACACTTTATGCCTTTGACATAAAAGTTTACTTAGGTCTATTTATTTCACTGTATTAATCATGTATGATTATATCAACATGTTCTCACTCCGAACTCGTCACATATGGACAATTTTCTTCATTGCTTTCAATGAGAATCCTTTGGCATCATACACAGATGCGATGGGCATGGGAATTATATCGTCATTATGAAATTATTTATTGGAGTATAACTTTGCCATTATTACATATATGTTGGGTTATGTTTTTTTTTTACTTTACATTACACTATTTAGTAGGGGTGTAGCTGTACATGTATTCGTCCCGAACCATCATGGTTCGATGAATAGAGTCAGACGATGAATACAATCAGACGATGAATACAATCAGACGATGAATAGAGTCAGATGATGCATACAGTCAGACGATGAAAAGAGTCAGATGATGCATACAGTCAGACGATGAATACAGTCAGACGATGAATATATTTAATACAGTCAGACGATGAATACAGTCCGACGATGAATACAGTCAGATGATGCATACAGTCAGACGATGAAAAGAGTCAGATGATGCATACAGTCAGACGATGAATACAGTCAGACGATGAATATATTTAATACAGTCAGACGATGAATACAGTCAGACGATGAATACAGTCAGACGATGAATACATTCAGACGATGAATAGAGTCAGATCATGCATACAGTCAGACGATGAATACAGTCAGACGATTAATAGTGAGACGATGAATACAGTCAGACGATGAATACAGTCAGACAATTAATACAGTCAGGCGATGAATCCAGTCAAACGATGAATACATTCAGACGATGAATAGAGTCAGATCATGCATACAGTCAGACGATGAATACAGTCAGACGATTAATACAGTCAGGCGATGAATACAGTCAGACGATGCATACAGTCAGACGATTAATACAGTCAGACGCTGAATACAGTCAGACGATGAATACAGTTAGACGATGAATACAGTCAGACGATGCATACAGTCAGACGATTAATACAGTCAGACACTGAATACAGTCAGACGATGAATACAGTCAGACGATTAATACAGTCAGACGCTGAATACAGTCAGACGATGAATACAGTCAGACGGTGCATACAGTCAGACGATTAATACAGTCAGGCGATGAATACAGTCAGACGATGCATACAGTCAGACGCTGAATACAGTCAGACGCTGAATACAGTCAGACGATGAATACAGTTAGACGCTGAATACAGTCAGACGATGAATACAGTTAGACGCTGAATACAGTCAGACGCTGAATACAGTCAGAAGATGAATACAGTCAGACGATTAATACAGTCAGACGCTGAATACAGTCAGACGATGAATACAGTTAGACGCTGAATACAGTCAGACGATGAATACAGTCAGACGCTGAATACAGTCAGACGATGAATACAGTCAGACGATTAATACAGTCAGACGCTGAATACAGTCAGAAGATGAATACAGTTAGACGCTGAATACAGTCAGACGATGAATACAGTCAGACGCTGAATACAGTCAGACGATGAATACAGTCAGACGATTAATACAGTCAGGCGATGAATACAGTCAGACGATGCATACAGTCAGACGATTAATACAGTCAGACGCTGAATACAGTCAGACGATGAATACAGTTAGACGCTGAATACAGTCAGACGCTGAATACAGTCAGACGGTGCATACAGTCAGACGATGAATACATTCAGACGATGAATACAGTCAGACGCTGAATACAGTCAGGCGATGAATACAGTCAGACGCTGAATACAGTCAGATACTGAATACATTCAGACGATGAATACAGTCAGACGCTGAATACAGTCAGACGGTGCATACAGTCAGACGATGAATACATTCAGACGATGAATACAGTCAGACACTGAATACAGTCAGACACTGAATACAGTCAGGCGATGAATACAGTCAGACGGTAGGTTTAGAGGACGGATGGGGTTAAGTGCTCCAAAATATCTAATATCACTCATACAACTGCATGCAAAGAATTAAATGTGTCTTGATCTGATGCTTAAGGCAAACAACTGAATGCAATAGAGTACCTGCACATCGAAAAATGACACTTAAAGCCATTAAAAATGCGTCCAGATTAGACAGAACGTGTTTATTATACAGAGACATGCATTTTATTATTTGCACTGTTTTCCCATTGTTAACAGGTCTCGACCCGCCGGCTGAGAAGCACTGATCCCTGCATTTCTCTGCCTGAAAGAAGTTTTCTCATTGCACATGCACCGTTAATTCATCGAAAAGGTCATAAGCAGGGTCTCTATCTGGTGTGTAATGTTCACTAATATGTGATCACGATAGTAGATTAAAAAATAGTGCAATTCAAGCACTGACATCTTCTTCATCTAATTTATAAAGATGATAATTAATGACCTCCTGGCAGAGGAGCGCCCCGTTTTAACGCAGGGACTAAAAAGGCTCCCTGCTTTTCATTGAATTCGAATTAACTCTCAAATATCAGTAATTTAAAGGAAAAGGTCAGCCCTAATGTAGTCCCTCCCCGCTTTTTAATATCCCATAACTCTCTTTAAGATACTCACCTGGCACGGGCGCGCACAGGCTAATTGGAGGCAATTAATTAATTCAGCAGCATCAGGTGTTGGTGAAGGCAAACAAAGCTGTGGAGACGGAGAGGCGCTCGTGCCCTTCGACATCATCATTAACTACCATCAGGCGAGCGAGCGTCGCTTTGACGCGTGACAGATTACATTTTCTCTGACGACAGGCCGCAGATTTATCTGGGTTATAAAGTAAGTGCAGAGCGCAGCGTTCAATCATGGCAAAGGGAAATTAGATTAACGAGCTCATGATCACAACAACTATGAAAGAAACCAATAAGATGTGAGTCTGGACCTTTGTTTGCGTCTCCACAATGAATTTCGAACAGATCGATATTGAGACATCATTTCAGTGCACACATGTGTTGAATTTAGTGCTATTAAACTCCTCTGTTTGGCTGAAACCAAAGGAAACGCATGTTGGACACATTACGCCCAGACAGCAATATAGTGTTGGATCACACACACACCATATGTGGGCCGGATCTGGGCCGACACTATGTTGCTGTCTGGGCGGTTTGGAGCTGTTTTTGAGGTTCTGGCCAGATTGAGACTCATTGCTGAAGAGCCTAATGCTAAGTTCACACTGCACGACTATCTGTGGTATCATTCAGTCTCTGGTGTGTTCACACTGACGGATGGATCGGCGACAGGGGGTTACACATCACATGACTTTACAAGAGGAAGAACCGCCGACAACTCTGTCCTGTCCGCAAACGTTTCACAACCAAACACACGTGAGAAGTGACAAGGAAACAACGCGAGATCAGACCGGAGTTCTCGCACAAGACTGGAATTGTTATTAAAAATATAGACTGCAGAAAGCTTGCGATCCAAATTGTCTGTGCGCTGACAAAAAGGAGAAAAAGAAAAAAGATTATGGCGGAGGAAATGGTTGGGGTGACACAGGGAGCAAGGATTGTGTTCTGCAAAGAGAGTTGGGGGTAAATAAATAATTGTTCAATGTGCTGCTGTTGCGGCTGGACAAGCAAATGTTTCTGTTTGATATAATTGTAAATATATCTATTAAAATACTGATATTCTGGTCTATAACTCCTCCCCCCTGTATCTCACTCTCTCATTGGCTGTAGGTCATTTTCAGTCAGAACACATTTCACACAGCAGGATTTTGAATCGGCGACAGGTCCAGATATTTAGCATGCCAGACGGGCGTCGGCGACTCATCCGTGATTCTTTCAGATAATTCACACTGCGTGATTGTCACTCGCGTGAATCTGCTTATGATTTCGGGCATTTGTCTGCGATTTCGCAAAACCTGTCGGCGAGTGAAAATCGGGGCATAAATGTCACTATTGGATGTTTTACAAGAAAATTATTTCAGTCTACAAGTCGGTTAGTTTGGGGTTATTGATAAGTTTATGTTTGCCATAAACAAAAGACAAAAATTCTAATTATTTGAGCGGTTCAGCTTGACGCACAGAGATTATTTACTTGCTGAACGAGTGACCTGAAGTGACCGTCAGTTCTTCTGGACTCCCATTCCCAGTGTAAAACCACAGATTATAAAGGCTTTAACAGCGCTGGTCAGAGGACGAGTGTGTGTCGACACACCTGTTCCTGTGTGCAACCGATCCGATGTTTGAAGTGCCAATCGACTTCCGCAGCCTTTCCTCTGATGATCAGACATCCAAACACACTCTTATTATCACCTCCTGCTCGGCCCGTGGGACTGAGGAGATCCAAAAGGCCCTATAGACGCAGTGTCCCGTCTTCCGCTGGTCTCCGGCAGCTTTCAGCAGCTGTGGGACGGGGTCTTGCCACGCCACTGTCACGGGTGTCACGTTTCGACGGCCGACACTGTCCTCCACTGTGCTGCCCGTGACTGGGTCTGAATGGAGCTTTTGATGGGCAGACCCTCGTCTCTCAACGGCCCCGGCCCAGCCCAGAACAGAGGAGCACGGGTCACGGCTCACACACCTGGCAGGTACAGCTCACCACGTGCCATGAGAGCGCAAACAAAAGACGCTCTGTACCGACGTTTATTGCAAATGATGCTTTTCTCTCGCTGATCATCCGCTCCACTTTCTCAATTCATAAAAAAGGAGGAAGATGAAGAACGAAAGAAAGAGTGTGACACTCACACACACAAAACAGGATTAATGATGACTTATTTTCTTATTGACTAAAACTAAAACTTTAAAGTTAAAATGAAAACAGAAAATAAAAAAAATTCAAAACATGAACTAAAACTATAATAGAATATCGATGATACTAAAAAAACACTTAAAATTGACAGAAATTGTTTCAAATGGCAACAGTAGCTCAGTTTTTTAAATGCTGGTTTATGTACACTTCATTGTATTGAATGTGCACTTTTAGTATACTTCAAATCTTATATTACTAATATTAAATATTAACTAATATTAAATGCACTTAAAAAGTGAACCTTCTAATAATGTCAAATTAAAAGTTTAACGTTTTTAAATCATTGTTTTAATAATCTTTTGTCATGCTCTAAAGAAGTGCACTTATTTTGATGTGTTGACTAACATACTAAAGCACAGGTTAAGTACATGATTTATAATTTGAACTGTAGTGTTATTCAATATTACATGAAATATAATTAAAATGCACTTTGAAATTGTCATTTCATCAATAGAAATCACATGAATGCATATTATTGCAGTACGTTCAGCAGAACTTTAACCATATTTCATAGACAACAGAAGTTATTATTAATTTCAACTAATTGCATTTGAACTATAATACATTTAGTGTCAGAAAACATTTGTGGCAATGTAATAATGTAATACGTATTATACATTATTATTGTAATACAAATTTTCATAATGTAATTTTTAATAATTGTAATAGCTTTTAAAACATAAAAAAATTATTCTTTTACAGTACATTTTTAAAAATCGAAATCCAAACTACCTGCAAAATGCAACAGATTTAAATATTTGTGCTATTATTATTATTATTATTATTATATTCTATTATAGTACATTTAAAAAAAAATACTGATAAAGTACTGATACTGCTATTATTATTAAAAATACTATAAAGGAATACCAATGCTTTATGTTTAATAAAAATATAATAATAGTAATAACTGCATGAATATTTAAATGTTGCATTTTGCAGGTAGTTTAAGACTGGATTTAGATTTTTATAAATGTACTGTAAAGGAATACTAATATTTTTTTTATGTTTTAAAAGCTATATTACAATTATGACAAGTTTATAATGTAATACATTTCTCTCAATGTAAAAATTATTACATTATGAGCTCAAGATTTTATTACATTTTGAGAAAATTATTACATTAGGAACATTTTATTACAATAATATTGTGATACTTATCCCATTATGTGCAGTTTTTACATTATAAGTTGCTACAACATTGCATTCAGTTCATGTGAACACAAATAAACCGGAGCAGACGTGATTGAGTATGAATGTGTCTCGTTATTCTATCGGAAATATCAGATCAACTAAATAATGAAATTACTGTAACCGGTTTTTATCATAAACAGTGGTCAAATATCGAGTCCTAAATCTGTCTAATGATACACCATTTGTCAAGATTGAACAAGAAGGTCACATGGTTTAGTATTTTATTTAGTTTTCACCATGACAGTGCTGTCTAGGTAGGGAACGCAGAGCAGGTCTGTCAACCACAAACACACACACAAACACACACTCACACACCTCAGAGAGCAGCTCGTCGTCCTCATGCTCAACTGCAGTTCAAAGGCTGATGAGTGAATTATCTGTGACAGGAAGTGCATGTCAGCGTGTCAGTGCGGTGGGCGGCACAACCGCAGCTTAAAGCGGCCTTTGCTTCTAATCCACATGGAGAGAGATTGATAGGGAGAAGGAGAGACTCACTCACTCACTCCAGGCTTTTATTTCCCTCTCTCACTCTTCCTATCCTTCAGGCTGTATCAGAGACTCAAATGAGTGTTGTGGATGAAAGCCGTGTCCCTTCTCTGACCAGGGCAGGACGGGCCACACGGATATCCATAGAGATACATGCACTTAAAGGAACGGCTCTACTGAAAATGAACACTTCAGCATTATTTACTCATTCTCATGTCGTTACAAACCTGTGTTTGAAGAAAGAAAAAGGGAGCTCTCAACAAAATTTCAAACATGTATGACTTTCCTCCTTCTGTGTAATGCAATAGAAGATATTTTGGGAAATGCCTGGGTTTTCTTCTACTCTTCCATTCAGTGGAAGTGAACTCTTTGGCCATCAACAATCTTCAAAACAGCTTTTATGTTCAACAGAAGAAAGTCAGTCTAACATAAGGTTTGGAAGGACATGAGGGGGAGTAAATGATGACAGAAGGATCATTTTTGACTAAACTAACCCTTTGATTCTTCTAAAGTTCTCCTTTTGTGTCCCACAAAAAAAAACAGTCACACGTTTGGCACATGAAGGTGAGTAAATAATATAATTCAGGGGTTCCCAAACCTCTGCGCGCCCCCAAGATTGAGTTATTTCAATAATTTAACGACACATTTGCACGTTCACGTTTAATGGTCACATGACATGCAAGTAAAAAGATAAAATAAGTGTTTTATTTGGATTTTATAGATGGACATTTTGGTTTGTGATAGTGTCCCTGCCCACATTACATTCACACTGGGGTTTTAGGAAATCTATCAAATGTAATAATAACAACTATAATCATTTTTATATGATGATGATGATTATTATTATTATTATTTTACTCTAATTATAAAAATAGAGAGAAATACATTTTAGTATACAATTGTTCTGTAAAATATTATAATAATAATTGTTCTTTTACACTGCAATTTACAATACTAATATTTATGTCTTAGGTTATTATTATGATGTAAGCTTCTGCCCACAAACATTTTGGAAATTATGTGAATGTGTAAATAAAGTGAACCTTGTGCACGTTGTGTTAAAATGGGACTGAGACACACTAGACGATTTTCAAATCTTAATCGATCAAGCGTGACTTGAGGGGGAAAACGATCGACGTCGTCAGCTGGTTCTCCTGGCGTGAGATTTGTTTTACGGGAAGAAAAACAAAGGAGAGTCTCAATACTCCCCTTTCGTGGCATGTTTGTGGTTATCGAAGCATGCAACATCCGGTTGGTGAAGCTGGCTCGCTCTCATTGGCTATCGCGGGTATCACGTCAGAGACAGCCCGATCAAGAGTCCGAAATATCAAACATTTTTGATATTTACGGTTTGGGATTGTGCAGGCTCCAACGCGATGCTCCAGTAAAATAATCGTAATTACACCACACAAATGAGGACAAAAAGTGGTTTGCGACAAGCCTAGAATCAGGCCACGCCCCAGATCGCTTGGGGGTGCAGATCGGGCTCAAAATCAGGCTTAAAATCTTCAAGTGTGTGGCCAGCCGTAGCTCACATGCAGAGATGGAGGCTCCTGCGTTTACTGTGAACCGAGCCGCTCTGAGACACTGAAAACACCAGCAGATCTTGAGCTGCACGTGTGCAAACGAACACAGTGCTGCCTTCACTGTAAAACACACAGCGCATCAGACTATACAGTAATTTATTTAAAGTGCAGATAATCGCACTAAGCTTGTAAGCTTGCAGTTATTTATTTGTTTTAATTTTACATTTGATATTACATTTATTAGCTTTTCATAAACTCATGAACTCACTAGAACTCCCTCAAAAGACCCCTTTTTGGGAAACCCTGATTTAAATGATGACGAACTTTCATTTTCGGGGTGAATTGTCCTTGTAGCACAATATTTGCTGCTATTCAATGGCATTGTTGAAGATTTGATTCTGATTGGTTGACACCAATGTTATTTCAGTTTTTATTTTAGTTTTATTAATATTTTGAATTAACCTTTATATATATATTTTTAGCTTTCAAGTTAATTTTGTTTAAATTTTAGTAATTTTGTTGTGTGCTTTGTCATTTTATAATTTTTTTAAAATATATTTTTAGGCTTATTTTATTATATGATATAATATTTATATCATATTTATTTTTATTTTATTTTTAATTAATGATAACCCTGGTTGACACACATCTTAAGGGTGTTAATTAATTTTATTTTAACTGTAATTATTCATTTTCTATAAATGTACAAAGTAGTTGTTAATAGTGTTGATCCCATTACAGTTACCATCTGAATAGTTACAGAACTAAATAAAACTCAGTGACATAAAGAAGTAGTTTAACACAAGAGTTTTTTTAGGGTTATAGATCTAACATTTTTAAAAATGCCAAAAAAGATGACGTTTGACCAAAACATTGCTGTTACATTAAATTAATATAAACATTAAAGTAATAATTCAAAAGAGCTGTTGTGTTTTTAGACACAATGCAAGCCTCTCCTGAGACTGACAGTGATGTACTGTAAATGACTGATCAGAAAACACTGTACAGTGATGATAAAAGCATGTCTCAGAGATGTATCAGAGATGTCCTCTTGTAGACTTTCATTCTTGAGCTCCGACCACAGACTGATCTCCATCAGCCATCAGTATCATCTCTGACACGCAAGGTCACCCACCAATGAGTCTCCTTTCTCCAATTAACGGCACTGATAGACGCTGCTAATTGGCAGGATTTATGCCGCTCTTTTATTGGATTTTATGAGAGAGGCAAGTGGAGGACATTAGCATTTATGGGCCGTGGGGTCCACAGTGGGAACATAGAGTTGCGCATGACTGAGAACGAGAGTCAGGACGTGTTCTAGCGTTCAGAAACAGGAGCAAAACAGAGCACAGCAGACATTTTTCAAAAGTTTTAACTTGACAGCGCTCATGCCGCAAGATGCTGAAAAAACAACAAGATGTATAGTCAAAAATGTTAAATAAAGCAGACAGACTGCATCCTTTTTTAAAATCTTTTTAGTTAATCATCTGAGCAGTATATGCTATGTGACGAAGTATTCTAAAACTGCAGGAACTTCATGACAACAAAAAACATGGCGGGGGAAAAAATACATTGTCATCAAGCCTCCAAAAATATCAGTCACTGCCAAAACATCTGCTATAATACAATGGAATTAGTGATTAGTGACATTTCGGCAACCGCATGAAAAAGCAAGGCCTAACTAGCCGATGCTAACTAGGCAAACCTTGAATTTAACGATTCACGTGTGAAGGGAACTCTATCGCCCTCTGTAGTACTGAGGGTTTTAGACAGTGCACATATTTACAGTGGGATCATGTGCTTGCATTGGTTTCGTTTGCATGTGTGAGCTTGATTCTGGCTTAAGAGACCAAAGATTTTGGAGAGCAATCAGGTTACAAGGGAAATAAAAGGGGTTAAAAATGAGGCAGGAGAAGCGGAGCCAGAGGAAGAGAGGCATTGGAGCGCTCCAAGAGAGAGAGAGGTCATGTAATAAGCGCGTGGTTATTGATTGTATTGTCAGCGAGGCCGCGCAGGGTCCCGTGTGCCGTGGACTTCAGTCCATCTGTGGACAATACCGTCAGTCACAGCTCACTGCCCCGTCTAATAAACCGCCAGCAGATTCATAGCAACCTTCAGCCGGTGCCGGCTCTTTATATGTGTGTACTACTACTACACTCAACAACTGTGGGATGAGGTGGCCATCAGAGGTTAGCCATTTCATTTCTAAAGCGCCGTTTTCCTTGGGTCTTAACTCCTAGGCATGGTCAGACTCAGGTCCTCTGATTGTAAACTGGACGTGAGAACACACTGATGTATGCAACAGTTTAAACACAGTCATGTCAACAATATTAATAACTTAAAGACATTAAGACGCACATAATAAGAATCAAGGCCGTAACCACCATAGACATTGAGGGGGACAAGTCCCTCTGAATAATTAGAAATGGCCAAATTGTCCCCCCAATATTTGATATTGTTAATGCTCTGCTGTTTGTTTGTTGCTAGGATGACAAAAGTAAAATGTAAAATTTTTAGGTTGGTCTTCAGCTCTGCTGCGATGGTTCTCAGTCCTGTCAGCTCCGCCCTGGCCAACTGTCCTGCCGGCTTCACCTTGGCCAACTGCTCTGCTGGCTTTGCCCTGGCTCCTCAATCCACCTCAGTCTCCAGTCTTGCTTCAACTCCCTGGACCTGCCTGCTCTGTCGTGGTGGCCCTTAGCTACGCCTTGGTGGTCTTCATCCCTGCCTGCTCCACTGTGGTGGTCCTCAGCTCTGCTGTGGGGGTCACCAGCCCTGTCTGCTCTGCTGTGGAGGTTTTCTGCTCCCCCACTGGGATATTCAGTCCCGTCTGCTCTGCTGTGGTGGTCTTCTGCTTCCCCGTGGGGATCTTCAGTCCTGTCTGCTCTGCTGTTGTTGTCATCTGCCACTGGTTCTCAGTCCTGTAAGCTCCGCCCTGGCCACTTGCCCTGCATGCCACGCCTAGTTCAACACTGGATTTGCACAAAAGTTGATTCTGAAAGATGGGTCGATACCGACATACTACTACAGCTCCTACACAAGCACCTGTACAACAATTTATAGATGATCATGACGGAACATGCTAATCGATAAATTGAATGTTAACTCCACAACAACTACATACATTCATTAACTAACCATTCAGAAATTCCCTGTTGCATTCTTAAAGTTGTAACTTGAGTCTCTACATCTGTGTCCGACTCCGGTTCAGACATATAAGGCTGAACACCGCTACTGACAATTTCAGACATTTTGGCTGCATGAGATTCTCCTGTTTTGTTGATGCTGGAATATCCTTAGCACAACCTGTAAAGGCCCCGCCCTCTTCTGGAAAGGGGGCGGGGAGCAGCAGCAGCTCATTTGCATGTAAAGGTATGGCGTGTTTTTGCTCACACCCAAATAGGGGCAAATTGAACATTATAATAAATGATCAGTGGGGTATTTTGAGCTGAAACTTCACAGACACATTCTGGAGACACCAGATACTTACATCTTGTAAAAGGGACATAATAGGTCCCCTTTAATATTTATCTATTTCAGATCCTGATTTGGAGACAATGAGCACATGAAGCTTTGTGCCATGCTGCTTATATTTATCAAGCAGTAAAAACGCCTATTCCTGCGCCCAAAACAAGGCTTCTGTGGATGAGAGTCTGAAGCATGGACAGCTTGGATGACACTTACCTGCAGCATTTCACAGACAATGAGTGGAAGGAGAATTTAAGAATAACATGACAGTAATTTTTGACACAATATTTAACAACAACTTTCCCGTTTTGGTTTTCAATCCGATCAAGTGTTTACATGTCCTATTAAATGGATTAGAAAAGGTTTGAACCACCCCTTACAATCTGAGTACAATCGGATTTGGCTAATTCATTCCAATTTGTGACTTTTTTATTCTGACTGCTATTAGTCCCATTAAAAACAGATTATTAGGGTCCATGTAAACGCAGATATTGATGTTACAACCACAAATTCATCCACCTAAATAATGAACATTGCTTGTATAACTCAAGTAAGTGTTTTTTTAAAACCTCCAGAACACATCCATATTACTGTAAATGTGGACTGTTTGTCTTTACAATCTGAGCGATGAGTCAAAATGATTTTTCTGTGCTAATCATCATTCCTCAAATGCTGTTATATTTAACCAGGAATATTCCTTAATTGAGGCTGATTCTCAGCTGTACTGTGGGCCGTTTGGAAGCGCATCAGATGACAGCGTGCTGAGCCTCTGTCTGCGGTCGGGGGCTTCAGGGTCCGGGTCGCCGCAACAGCACAAGCGATTACACAGGAGCAGTCAGCCAAAACACAAAAATCAATAAACAATCTCAACGTTTTGGTGGGTTCCGTGTCTGACCTAATAAATGTCTCTATTCACTGTTATGACTTCATTTCACTTTAACGTCTTCTTCATGTGCATCTCACACCAATCAATTAGAGAGTGGGCTGAACTCGTGACATCTCACCGGGGTCTAATCCTGCTTTTCACTTGATCACACTTTCGAGGATTCACCGCTTTAGCACCATTTTCAAACACACACACACACACACACAGACACACACACACACACACACACACACACACACACACACACACACACACACACACACACACACACAGGTATTACCCAACATTTGCCTGACATAAAGAAATGCTTGTTAGTGTAACTATAAAGTATGTATGTGTAGGTATAAGATAAGGGAACAATATGTAATATTTGGGTAATAAAGGGGTAACTATCAGGAAAATGTACAAATTATTTATACTGTAAGTATTTTTTTATTAAGGGGTAATTATCTGTGTAGTTACAGGGTAAGTGTGAATCTACGGGCTGTAAATTAAAGTGGTGCTTGTTCCCCTCGTTTCATGTAGTTACAGGGTAAGTACAATAAAAAATAAGTACACAATCTGATATCACTCGGAAATCTTTATTTGAAAAACAACTTTCAAAACAGATTTTCAACACTTCTTATCCGTTTCTCTTGCTTGGCTTCATCCTCCTCTTGTTCATCTTCTTTTTTGTTCTTGCCACAGATGAATCTTAAGATTTTCTCTAGCTATTCTTTAGCTATATTATGTATTTAAAGAAAATACAGTGCACGCAGAAATGTCCTCGCCGTTTACTCATCTTTTACCCTCATGCCATCCAAGATGTATACGACTTTCTTTCTTCAGATGAACACAGAAAAATAAATAATCTCTGGGTTCTTAAAAGTTGAAGCATCAAACAGCACATACAGCAATAACTACAGTAATCCATACGATCCCAATGGATGTCTTCTGAAGTGAAACGATAAGTGTTTGTAAAAAAAATACCAATATTTTACATTTTTTAAACTGTAGACTAACGAAAAAGAAGAAGAGGAACAAGAGGAGGAGAAGCCAAGCAAGAGAAACAAAAAGGGACAAAACGTGCCTCTTTCTGTCAGGACGTTATTATTTGAAATGAAAAGTTTATTTAAAAAATGAATAAGAAGTGTCGTAAATCTGTTTTGAAAGTTGTTTTATAAATAAATGTTTCCGAGTGATATCAGATTGTGTACGTGTTGTTTATTGTACTTAACCTGTAACTACATGAAACAAGAGGGGAACAAGCACCACTTTAATTTACAGCCCGTAGATTCATACTTACCCTGTAACTACATGAAACAAGAGGGGAACAAGCACCACTTTAATTTACAGCTGCAGATTCACACTTACCCTGTAACTACATGAAACAAGAGGGGAACAAACACCACTTTAATTTACAGCCCGTAGATTCATACTTAACCTGTAACTACATGAAACAAGAGGGGAACAAGCACCACTTTAATTTACAGCCCGTAGATTCATACTTACCCTATAACTACATGAAACAAGAGGGTAACAAACACCACTTTAATTTACAGCCCGTAGATTCATACTTACCCTGTAACTACATGAAACAAGAGGGGGACAAGCACCACTTTAATTTACAGCCCGCAGATTCATACTTACCCTGTAACTACATGAAACAAGAGGGGAACAAACACCACTTTAATTTACAGCCCGTAGATTCATACTTAACCTGTAACTACATGAAACAAGAGGGGAACAAGCACCACTTTAATTTACAGCCCGCAGATTCATACTTACCCTGTAACTACATGAAACAAGAGGGGAACAAACACCACTTTAATTTACAGCCCGTAGATTCATACTTAACCTGTAACTACATGAAACAAGAGGGGAACAAGCACCACTTTAATTTACAGCCCGTAGATTCATACTTACCCTATAACTACATGAAACAAGAGGGTAACAAACACCACTTTAATTTACAGCCCGCAGATTCATACTTACCCTGTAACTACATGAAACAAGAGGGGAACAAGCACCACTTTAATTTACAGCCCGTAGATTCACACTTACCCTGTAACTACATGGATAATTACCCCTTAATTAAAAAGTACTTAGAGTATAAATAACTAGTTAATTTTCCTGATAGTTACCCCTTTTTCCCCGAAATATTACATATTGTACCCTTATACCTACACTTTATAGTTACACTATAATTACCGAAAGTTACGCGTTCATTTTTTTTTTCTTACGCAGTACTTTCCGGGCTGTAATCTAAAGCGTTACCTAATATTTCACTGTTTTTACTGTATTCTTTTATCAAATAAAAACAACCTTGGTGAGCAGAAGAGACTTCTTTTAAAAACATTTCAAAAAATCTTTTGACCTGTAGTTTATATTAAAGAAGAATATAGTGCACAACTTAATTTTACAGTGCTTTTGGAGCCACTGGTCACCATCTACTGTATGGAAAAGAGCAACATGAACATTCTGTTAAACATCTCCTTTTGTACTCCTTGGAAAACAACACAAGGCTGAATAAACAATGATTCAACACAGGCATCAGATGTGTGGAGGTACAGCATTAGTGTGACAGTGACGGTCAGATCATCCCTCTTCCAGAACCTTCCCATTTATCTGTGAAGCCGGAATAACGAGGAGACTGACAGCTCTGCCACATAAGAGCCTTCCCGCGTCTCCTGTCCCACGTCTCCTCGCAGACTCTTCCCAACCGGAGAGAACACACACTCGTGCACACGTTCCCCCTCGCTTGTTTCCCATCGATCTTGCCACTTCCTATTATTGTCAATCAGGCATTCTGCATCTTGGCGGAAAAGAGCCGCGGAGAGTCATGAACGCTGCTCCTCCATGATTCAAAGATGCCTCAGTGCCACTGGACCACGACTGAGGCCTGCCGGACGCCGCCGACAGACGCTTCCCGCTTCATCCAGGACTGAACAAAATCAGTGGGCATGGTGATAGAAATTATTCCTGAATCTCTCTGATGTAATGATCACATTTAAGTGCCCTTAGAGAGGATTTAAAGAGGATTTAAACATATTATGTGCATATGTTCCCGATTCTGTTAGATGGACTTTGTATAATTACAGTATCTTCCCAAAAAAAATTGACTCTGTTACTCTGTACCCTGCAATGCTGTGATATTTACCCCTTTAATTTTATGACTTCAAATTTGATGGTGTGACAAAACCGATCTCACCAGAAAATGCAACTGTATTATGAGATGGGGATTTCATATGAATTTGAATCTGAATTGTACGAAAACATATAATTAAAGCATAAAGGTCCACCCCTAAATACATATTAATTCAACAAAATGATTACTGATTTTTGGGATCAGTAAGATTTATTAATGCTTTTGAAAGATGTCTCTTCTGCTCACCAAGGCTGTATTTATTAGATCAAATACAGTAAAACAGTGAAATATGACTCCAGTGTAAATCAGCTGTTTTCTATGTGAATATATAGTAAAGTGTAATTTATTCCAATCACCAATCACAGACATTCAATGATCTTCAACCCTGAAATATTTAACATAACTTGGATCTTTTGAAAGATAAATACTATATGCTGAATATCATTCTTCAATTATGATGAATTTACGTATTCAAAGAATAATTCCGTACGTAAGGGTGTTGGATGTAACATGGTATGGTATTCATGTTTTATAAAATATATGTAGCCTACTCATATATCTGTTCAAACGATAACTATATAAGGTTGAAATAACAGTGATGCTTATATTAAATAACCCATATAACATGCCATATGTTATATTTTGAAGCTGTGAGTTATTTAGATGCAGATGGTTTGTTAATCATCATGCGGTTTGAGCAGGGTGGACCTGCACGCGTTGTGTCCCCTTGATTCGCCCGTGTGCATGAGTCCCGGTCGGTGGCGGGCGGCAGCCATAAGCACTCTAGATTGATGGACGTGGCGTACTCCCTCTGCGCTGTAAAAGATTATCTGCTCGCCTGCTGGAAACAAAGCCGTGATGGAAATTCGTCGCGCATCATCAGCAACAAAATATCTACACACCGAGACGGGAGTGTGTCATTTTTCATGGGCTATATATTAAATAAAAAGAGCATTAAGGGAAGAGAGCAGAGAGGCAGCGGCGCCAGCACCTGAGTAATAGCACTAGTTAGTGCTTTTTAAAATAGGGACACTTGAATGGGGGAGATTATTGGGTTTTTATTGGCTGTCAGGAAAGGCAGCTTTTGGCGTACTTCACCCACCGGAGCTCGTAGGGTTCTGATTAGAGTGCCAGAAAGAATGAGAAGAAATGGGACGGGCGCTCTGAGTAGCTGCACTCTTGAAAATAAAGCTTCTTTATTGGCATCGATGGTTCCATGAGGAACCTTTAACATCCAACCACAGAAAAAGTTCTTTATAGTGGAACAATGTTCTTTAGATTCTTTTGGGAACCACAAATAGTTCTTCTATGGCATCACTGTGAAAAAAAAAATCCCTTTTTTGCAACCTTTATTTTTATACTCTTTCAAAAAGTAAATGTACAGTCTAATAATAATCTTTTAAAACAGTCTTTTAATAATCTGAACTTTATCCACTATAAAGAACCTTTTGTGCAGTGGAAAGTAAATAACATTTATTGGTTACAATTTATTTTCGATAGTCCACTTTAGACTAACTATAAGTACATAAGTACAACTACATTGAGCAGGGGTCTTCAACGTTTTTCAGGGCAAGGACCCCTTAGGCAATAGGCATCAGTGAAGAGCGTTGATCATTGTACCCAATCACAGACATATAGACGGTTTCAACGGCAACAACATAAACAAAAGTTACTGCGCATGCGCGCTTTTGTAGCCCAAACTTAACTTCCGGTAGACGCCACAAAGAATCAATAACAACAGAGGCTGCATTATCTTTCTTATGCGTTATCATCTTTCATTTTAATTGTGCAACATTATCTTAATTTATATGTTTTTATTGTTTCAGCATGTTTATTATAAATAATCTCCCATTTCTGTCTGCAATATAGAGTGGGGGAAACGCCCCCCTTAAAGGGTTAGTTCACCCAAAACTTACAATTCTGTCATTAATTACTCACCTTCATGTCGAGCCCAACCCGTAAGACTGCAGAGAAGAAGAAAAATATCTTAATTTGTGTTCTGAAGATGAACGAAGGTTTTATGCGTTTGGAACGACATGAGGGTGAGGAATTAATGACAGAATTTACTTTTTTGGGTGAACTAATCCTTTAAGGACTGTGTAATGCCGTTTTCTGTACAGTAGTCTATACAAATTCATGCAATGATTAACGTTTCTTTGTTTCATAATATAAGATTAATGTTGGGAAACTTAAACTTGTAGATAAAGTACCCTATTTGAGATTGATTGTATATGAATGCATCACAAAAATCCTGTGCTCTATGGGCACTGCCAGGGGCATCGGACTGGGGGTAAAACCAGTACTGATTACCAGGGCCCCAAGGGAAGAGAGGGCCCTTGAAAAGTCTGGAATATATTTTAACATGGGGGCCCATCAGGACTGCCTATGCATAGGGCCCGGGATCTTGTGCTACACCCCTGGGCACTGCCATTAATAGAGGATAAAGCGAAAGTTGTTTTACACTCCGTGATAAAGGCCTATTACATACCCAATTTAAATATTTTGCGGGAAACATAAATGCGATCAGTTTTCCAGATGAAAACACGCCGTGTCCAGATAAACACGCCGTGTCCTGATTGGCTGATGAGCCGATCTGCTTGATCAGATCACGGTGATCGCATGTTAATGCCAAGTGTAAACGCAGCCAGAATAAGTTACCTCTTGAGTAGATTATTTCTGATAACAAGCAAAATAAATAACAAGTAAATTACATTAGACGCTGCTCTCGTATGCAGTCAGATTGGATATTTATGAAGCAATCAAGGCTTTTTGGTGAGTCGCACACTGTTTTTGCACTGGTGTCATATACTCTCTGCTTGATCGTTAATATTTATATCATGTTATCCAAAAATAGTATGTCAAAAATGTGTTTCTACTGAGTAGTGCCATACTATCCACTAGCCAGACCGATAAACAAACACAGACCGGAAGTTAACTTTGGGCATGCGTCCGATGAAACCGTCTAAATGTTGAGCGCATGAACACAATGGCCAATCAGAGCCGTTTAAGAATCTGTTCAGCGCTTAATGCTAGAAAGAAATGCTGGTATCGTCACATTGTTCAAATTGCAGTACTGACTTGGTACCGAAGTCGGTACTTTTGACAACTCTAAAAGCAACAATTCCTTAATTTTTTATTTTAAGCATTCAGGAATCTGGGGGGGCCGGACATGCAAATGTACCGAACTTGTATCAAACCGTGACCCCAAAACCCAGGTATGTACCGAACCGTGACTTCTGTGTACCGCTACACCCCTATAGTAACAAGTAGTGTCTTTTACGAGTCTCTTCTACACAGCAACACCTGTTAGAAAAGACCCATCTTGATTTTGTTCCTCTTATTTTCATTTTGGTGGGTTCATGTAAGGAATATTTCACATATGTGTAAGTTCTGGAGAAAAGAAAAGTGTGCATCCAAAATAAACATCTGAAGGTTTCTCTTACACCAACAAGTTTTCTTTAGCAGATGCTTTGCATGGATTTGGTTTGAATAGAGCGTTGCAAGTCAATGGGTTTTTTGCCTGGACTAAGATCTGAGGCGAACACAAGCTCATGATATTTTCAGTTTTATTAAATAAAATACATCAGAAATGCCATAATCAGCCGAACAGATTAACTTGTCTACTCACTAGTCACTTTTCCAGACTCGTTGTATTTATAATCATTCTTTTGTGGACTATTCAAACTCAAACTCTCATGGAAAATGTTTATAAATAAAGACTGAAAGAGTTGTTGACGATTAATGATGTCATGTGACCCTGGTGTAGTTCGTTTATAGTCAACCTTTAGGTTTTTACTTCTGCCGATTGTATTTAGGCTTCAAAAGTTATGTTTATTTGTGAAGATTGTCTTGAACAAAACTTGCAAGAATCAAGCTTTTGTGGGTCACAGAGCTTATTTACTGCAATAATCCAAAAGCAATGGAAAAATCATATTGTTTTTTTTCACAAGAACCAGGGTTACAACGCTCTTTGCAAGTGGTGAGAATTTGTTGAGAATGTTATATAGTTCAACCTAAACTGTTCAGTGGCGACGGTACATTTGTTTTCTCACCAAAGCCCATTTTTACCCTAATTTGGGAGTTAATTTTGGACCCTGACTGTACACATGAACAAATGAGCATGGCATCGAGTCGCTGATTAAAGAAAAGATGAATGACATCAAGTGCGACAGACACTGTGTAAGCGTATAATTAACCATAAAATGACAAATAGGGATGAAAGTCATATTCACGGAAACAGATCGGCTGAAAATCCTAAAGAAAACTAGCTAAGAGATTCGGTTTCATCTACCACCCGCTGACGCCCAGACGCAGGGAAATCAGGTCAGAGAGAAAGGGAAAAAGATGGGGTGAAAAAGGTCCACGTGCCTCTTTCACTCGGATGGACCGGGAAAAGCTGCCGTCTACGCATCAGCCGTCCCTAAACATGACACAGCTCACAGGAAAGCATTGATTTTTCCCTCCATCTCTCCATCAATCTTGTGCTCGGCGAGAGGGGGAGGGATAGACAGATGGAAAGACAGACAGCTGAAGATGTGATTTGTTACTCGGGCTCGCTGGACAGAGAATTACCTGGCTCTTGACGTAAAGCGAAGTGGCGGCAGACATCTTTAGTGTTTTTCCAGGCTGTGAGATTAACAGTGGAGCGGCTGGTGATTGAGTCCAGGCTAAACGGCCGGAGTCAGAGCGCTGTAACAGAGGGCCTCACCACAGGGGCCCGACTCATGTGACATCCTCACACGCAGACCGCCGCCCTTTGATTTATGACAGACATACTTTACACTGTCCACATATTCACATACAAATGTCTTCTGACACACAGAAGAAAAAAAATTCTTTGGGCTATGTTTTCTTTGCTACTGCCATTTTCCCCCTCAAATTATATTTATGCTTTAGTTCAAGCCTTATATTTTGATTTAATATTAATATTTTCCCAAAGACAAAAACATTCATACAAAGTAAAACGACTATTTATTATAAATACCATATTTAATCAATATATTTTCTTCAGATACAAGCCAAATTGTAATATTTTATTTGCTTTTTACAAGTTAATTTCACCATAAAAAAGCTAAATGAACTACAAAAAAAAACTTCTCACATTATTAATTACAAAGTAAGAAAATTGACATTTGAAATTTTTATGTAAAAAGCCTAAAATAGTATTTTCTTGTAAAAAGTACTTTATTTACAACTTCGTTAAAAAAAGTTTCTATGAAGTCCATGCTTATAATTAATTATATCTCCATTATAATAATATAAATGTAACTGTTCTTATAATGCAGTATATACACTCACCTAAAGGATTATTAGGAACACCTGTTCAATTTCTCATTAATGCAATTATCTAATCAACCAATCACATGGCAGTTGCTTCAATGCATTTAGGGGTGTGGTCCTGGTCAAGACAATCTCCTGAACTCCAAACTGAATGTCAGAATGGGAAAGAAAGGTGATTTAAGCAATTTTGAGCGTGGCATGGTTGTTGGTGCCAGACGGGCCGGTCTGAGTATTTCACAATCTGCTCAGTTACTGGGATTTTCACGCACAACCATTTCTAGAGTTTACAAAGAATGGTGTGAAAAGGGAAAAACATCCAGTATGCGGCAGTCCTGTGGGCGAAAATGCCTTGTTGATGCTAGAGGTCAGAGGAGAATGGGCCGACTGATTCAAGCTGATAGAAGAGCAACTTTGACTGAAATAACCACTCGTTACAACCGAGGTATGCAGCAAAGCATTTGTGAAGCCACAACACGCACAACCTTGAGGCGGATGGGCTACAACAGCAGAAGACCCCACCGGGTACCACTCATCTCCACTACAAATAGGAAAAAGAGGCTACAATTTGCATTTCTAAAGAATGCTTTCAGCACCTTGTTGAATCAATGCCACGTAGAATTAAGGCAGTTCTGAAGGCGAAAGGGGGTCAAACACAGTATTAGTATGGTGTTCCTAATAATCCTTTAGGTGACTGTATATATATTTATAAACAGTAATACTTACTTATAAATAAGTATAAATAAGCTATAATTCATTATAAGCTTGGGCTTCATAGAAAGTGTTCCCAAAGTTTATTACAGTGTGTAATATGAAAGATAAATCATTCTGTTAGTCGATGTTTAATTTGTATTATTAGTGCTGTCAATCGATTAAAAATTTTACTTACTTATTAATCACGGTTAATCGCACCTAAAATTAACGTAATATTGTAATAATTTCACATTTAATCTCCAAATTAATGTAGAAACAATATAAAGACAGTATACTGTATTTTACATATTTGATCTAACAAAAAAAGAATATATCAAAAGTTATCAAACACTTCACAGTCTTCACTGCGTAAATTATACATTAAATATAGATTAATCCTTATTAAAGGAGTCAAGAGCAGTGACTGTTTTTCTCTTTGTTCTTTGATTTACATTAATGACAGACATCCCAGCAGCAGCCTTTGCCTGTGAGCGCAGAAAGACACATTTCGGCATGTGCGCACTATAGGCCCTGTCCCAAATGGCACCCTAAACCCTTGTGGTCTTCCTACGAGTCCGCAATTTCGTGACGTAACGCTGCTTTGGCTGTGACAAATGGGTCACTCTGCGGTCTCATGGACTTAACGGACACGCGCACGTGACAGCCATTGTAAGTCCACAAGACCGAAAGTGCATAGGAAGTGTGTAATTTGGGGCCATAGTGGATTTT
Source organism: Rhinogobio ventralis (assembly GCA_039654625.1). Classification (NCBI taxonomy): domain Eukaryota; kingdom Metazoa; phylum Chordata; class Actinopteri; order Cypriniformes; family Gobionidae; genus Rhinogobio; species Rhinogobio ventralis. Next base: position 2,041,316 of record CM077202.1, read on the forward strand.
GTTTCCAAGCACTCCAAGTCACTCGTGGACTCGCCGAAGTATACTTTGGGCTTTATTAGGCTGCTTTTCACCCTGTATATGCTACCACTGGGAGATATCATTAGGAAGCATGGCGTTAGTTTTCATTGTTATGCTGACGATACTCAGCTCTATATTTCTTCGCGCCCTGATGAAACTTACCAATTCACAAAATTAACGGAATGCACAGCTGATATAAAAAATTGGATGACTAGTAATTTCCTGCAACTTAATTCAGAAAAAACAGAATTTTTAATTATTGGACAAAAAAACTCCACATGTAGTAACGTCTCGGTTACGTATGTAACCCTCGTTCCCTGAAGTTACGTCAGTTACTGACGGAATGGGGGTTTCGCCTAGAAGCCAATCGCCTTTGAGCTCTACAAAACGAGCCAATGGCATGAAAATGCCATGGGTCTGCGGAATTTGCATGCCGCAACCCCGCCCCACGGCGTGGGTATAAAGGGCGTTGCGTGGCAATCTCGCATTATGTTTACCTGCTGAAGAGCCGAGGCATGAGCGCCCGGCCAGTTCCAGCGGTACAGCGGTCATGGCAGGGGGACGTAACGTCTCCGTTCCCTTCCTTCAGGGAACGAGGGTTACATACGTAACCGAGACGTTCCCTTTCAGTCAGTACACTACGAGTTACGTCAGTTACTGACGGAATGGGGGTCCCAATACAATCTCGCCATGACGGCTGTCTTCCAGCGTCCTGCGCTGACCCGGGCTCCCTGCCGTGAGTGTGGCACGAACGAGGGGCTAGGCTCAACGCTACCAAGGTACACTGGGAAGCATATCCCACGTGGAGAATGCAACACAATGCCAACCCAAAGGGGGGGACTTGAAGAATACACCTATGACCCGAAGGAGCTGCATAGGGAACACTCTGGGGTATCCAGCCGAAGGTGGAATAATTCAACCCCAGGCGTGGCAAGGTGTCTTGCCAAGGGAAGACACGAGCTACAAGAGACTTACCGTGGAAATACACATGTGGGGGTTACCCATGCACACGGAGGCACCTAGCCGAACACGAGGGGTGGCCTGAAAAGGGCACTCGCTCTGGTGACGACACCGACAGTGCTGGAGGAGCTCAGGGCTTACTGGGGAAGCTCACCTGAGAGGAATAGCGCACGCATCCAGTCCGCGGAGTGGAATGGCGCAGCAAGCGAAGACACCTGAGCCTGTCCGGTTACTGGCCAGTAGGGGCGAGTACACGAGAGGATACAGGCTCCACTCGGAGATTATAAAATCTTGCGAATGTGTTGGGTGTCGCCCAGCCTGCAGCTCTACAAACGTCTGTTAGCGAGGCGCCATGCGCTAGAGCCCAAGAGGAGGCAACACTCCTGGTGGAGAGTGCTCTTACCCCGAGGGGGCATGGCATGCCCTGGACTTGATATGCCAGGACAATGGCGTCCACTATCCAGTGGGACAACCTCTGCTTGGAGAGAGCCTTCCCTTTCTGCTGCCCTCCGTAACAGACAAAGAGCTGGTCTGAGGTCCTGAAACACTGCGTCCGGTCTACGTAAGCGCGTACTGGACAGAGCAGTGCCAAGGCTGGGTCTGCCTCCTCCAAGGGCAGCGCTTGCAGGTTCACCACCTGGTCCCTGAAGGGAGTGGTGGGAACCTTGGGCACGTATCCAGGCCGGGGTCTCAGGATGACGTGAGAATTGGTCGGCCCGAATTCCAGGCACGCTTCGTCAACCGAAAATGCCTGCAGGTCCCCTACCCTCTTGATGGAGGCCAAAGCAGTCAGGAGCGCCACTTTCAATGAAAGGAACTTCAGCTCGACTGACTGCAATGGCTCAAAGGGAGCCTTTTGCAGGGCAGCTAAGACCACTGCTAGGTCCCAAGAGGGTACCTGAGGTGGGCGAGGAGGATTTAACCTCCTCGCACCTCTGAGGAACCTGCTGACCAGGTCGTGCTGTCCAACTGTTTTAGAATCCACCAGGTCATGATGGGCTGAAATAGCAGCCACATAGACCTTCAGGGTGGAGGGAGACAGCCTTCGCTCCAACCCTTCCTGGAGGAAGGAGAGCACGGACCCGATCGAGCATCTTCTGGGGTCCTCTCGCCGAGAGGAGCACCAGGTGACGAAGAGGTTCCACTTCAACGCATAGGCCTGTCTGGTAGACAGGGCTCTAGCAGAAGTGATGGTAGCCGCCACCTGAGGTGGCAGGGTACTCAAACCTGCCGCGTCCCGTCCAGGTTCCACACGTGGAGGTTCCACAGGTCGGGACGCGGGTGCCATATGGTGCCCCGTCTCTGAGACAGGAGGTCCTGTCTCAGAGGGATCGACCAGGGAGGTGCTGTCGCAAGGAGTACAAGTTCTGAGAACCAGGTCCGGCCGGGCCAATATGGGGCGACCAAAAGGACCTGCTCCCTGTCCTCCCTGATCTTGCACAGAACCTGTGCGAGAAGGCTCACTGGGGGAAACGCATATTTGCGTGGGCCCCGCGGCCAGCTGTGCGCTAGTGCATCCAGAGAGGCAAACAGATCGATCTGTGCGTCGCCAAACTGTTCCCAAATCAGCTGAACCGTCTGGGGATGGATTCTCCATTCCCCCGGGAGCGGCTGGAACCGCGACAGCTCGTCGGCTGCGCAGTTCAGGTCTCCCGGGATGTGAACGGCACGAAGCGACCTCAGATGCTTCTGACTCCATAGGAGGAGAAGGCGAGCGAGTTGCGACATCCGGCGGGAGCGTAGACCACCTTGTCGGTTGATGTACGCTACTGTCGCCGTGCTGTCTGAACGGACCAGAACGTGTTTGTCCTTGAGCAGGGCTCGAAAGCGGTGCAGGGCAAGACGTACGGCCAGCAACTCGAGGCAATTGACATGCCATAGGCGCTGGGGTCCTATCCAGGAGCCCGCGGCAGCATGTCCCTTGCACATGGCGCCCCAGCCCGTGGAAGAGGCATCTGTTGTGACAACAACATGCCTGGAAACTCGTTCTAGGGGAACACCTGCCCGTAGAAAGCTGAGGTTCGACCACGGGGTGAAGGTCTGACGGCAGGCTCGGGTCACTGGGACCTGGAGGGTGCCGTGTTGCCATGCCCATCTCGGGACTCGATCGCAGAGCCAGTGCTGAAGCAGTCTCATATGGAGCAGACCAAGCGGGGTCACCGCGGCTGCTGACGCCATATGCCCCAGGAGCCTCTGAAAAAGTTTCAGTGGAACCGCACTCTTGCCCTCGAACTGGCAAAGACAAGTCAGCAGAGACTGCGCGCGCTCGCTCGTAAGCTGCGCGAACATGGCGACCGAGTCGATTTCCATACCGAGAAAAGGGTTGGCCGTAACCCACCGGTTTTCTTGGGTACAATGAAGTAAGGGCTGTAGAAGCCGGACTTCATCTCGGCTGGAGGGACGATCTCGATCGCACCCTTCGCCAGCAGGGTGTCGACCTCCGCACGCATGACAGGGGCATTGCCACCCACCAAGGTGTAGGGGACTCCCCGAAAGCGGGGAGGAGACCGAGCGAACTGAATCGCATAGCCGAACCGGATGGTGCAAGCGAGCCAACTGGACAGGTTGGGAAGCGCTAGCCAGGCTCCCAAGAACTGAACCAGTGGGGTCATGCGAACCACCGCCGTACCCCCGATGGGGCAGCGAGGCGGAATGACCGGCCCAGACAAGGGAGGCATGGGAGCGTCCCGGGGTCTGGGCAGGGTCGAATTCCGCGCCCTGACAGAGGAGACCAGGGAAGGACCAGCGTTCCACGGGGGTCTCGTCTGCCAGGGGGCTGGCGACAGAGGGGGCCGAGAGCGGCGAGGCCATGGGGCGTCGCGCACTGCCAGCCGCGCCCTCTTGAGGCTCGGAGGTGAGAAAATCAGTTCTTTCTTGGGAAAACAAAAGATTCTCCCCCGGCCCTCCACCGGGGGAAGGAGTGGTCCTGCTACCATCTCCTGGGAAAGAACCGAAGTCACCTCCGAGCCGCCCGTCTCAGGACCGCTGCTTAGACTGCCGTTTGGCAGGCTGGGGGGCTGGGACGGGCGGGGCCGCCTTTCTGCGACGTCCTCCACGCCTCGGCCCGGATGAAGGCTGCTGCTGGGGCCGGGCAGGAGGGGTGGGAGTCGCTGGGGGGCGGCCTCGGCGGGGAGCAGACTGAGGCTTCTGGGCCGGCGGCTGGGTGGAGGCAGCAGCTGGTCGCCGGGGCAGAATGTGTTTAATTGCCTCAGTCTGCTTCTGAGCAGTCGAGAACTGTTGGGCGAAGTCCTGGACCGCCCCGCCGAATAGCCCAGCCTGGGAAATGGGAGAATTGAGGAAACGTGTTCGCTCAGATTCTCCCACATCAACCAGGTTGAGCCATAGATGTCGCTCCTGGACCACCGAAGTGGACATCACCTGACCGAGAGAGCGAGCGGTCACCTTCGTCGCCCGTAGAGCGAGGTCGGTGGCCGTCCGCAACTCTTGCATTAATGCAGGGTCAGCATTGCCCTCGTGCATGTCCCTGAGCACCTTGGCCTGATAGACCTGTAGGGTGGCCATGGCATGCAGGGCGGACGCGGCCTGGCCCGCAGCTCTGTAGGTCTTCGCCGTCAACGTGGACGTGAATCTACAGGCTTTGGACGGGTGCTTTGGGTCACCGCACCATGTCGCAGCACTCTGTGGACACAGTTGCATCGCAACAGAGCGCTCAACAGGGGGAACCCCAGTGTACCCTTTCACCGTGCCGCCATCGAGGGCAGTGAAGGCGGAAGTGGTTGCCGAGCGATCGCGAAAAGTCAAGGGAGACTTCCACGATATCGACACCTCTTCATGCACTTTCGGGAAGAAGGGCACTGGGGGCTGACGGGCGCCTTCGGCACGGGCCGCTCCCAGATACCAATCATCTAGCCGGGAACGCTCGGGACATGGCGGAGGGTTCCACACAAGCCCAATCGTCTCGGCCGCCTGGGCAAGCATGGCTGTGAGTTCCGGATCGGACTCGGGCAATGCTGGAACTCCCGAAGGAGGCAACACAGCCGAATCGTCATCTCCGGAGGAGTCCAGCCCACCTTGTGATGCGGCGATCGACATAGCATCCTCTGCGGGTGCGCCAAATGAAACGCACAGCCCCGAACCGGAAGCCCCGGCGCCCTCATCAGGCAACACCACGGGTTGCAGTGTGCAGGAGGGGGGTGTGGCCCGAGGAGGATTCGTCGGGTTGTTCCACACCGTAACCCTCAGATCACCCTGACCACCAGCCAAAGTACCCCCTCCAGTGGAGGAAGTAGATTGGGGTGTGGTAGAGGGGACTCTCCCCCTATTACGGAGATCATGGAGTCTCGATCGCAACACTGAGATGGTCATGTTCCCGCAGTGAGAACATGACTCATCCATGAACGCGCGTTCAGCGTGCACGAGGCCCAAGCACGCCAAACAGCGATCATGACCATCAAACGGAGGTACCAGTCGACCGCACCCAGAAACGGAGCACGGGCGAGCCATCTTTAAAAAGACGTGCCACGTGCAGCTCTTTTAGAGAGGAGTGAAAAACTCTGCAGAATGCCGAAGCACCCAGGGAGAATGCGCACGCTGTGCTCGATCACTGCACAGATCAGACAGGAAATGCGGAACTCGCTGGAACGTGCCGTAACACCAACACTCTGGAGAGAAACTCGTCTTGAAGAGAAAAGCGCTCAGGCAGTAAACTCGGCTCTGAAGCAGAAACATAATGCGAGATTGCCACGCAACGCCCTTTATACCCACGCCGTGGGGCGGGGTTGCGGCATGCAAATTCCGCAGACCCATGGCATTTTCATGCCATTGGCTCGTTTTGTAGAGCTCAAAGGCGATTGGCTTCTAGGCGAAACCCCCATTCCGTCAGTAACTGACGTAACTCGTAGTGTACTGACTGAAAGGGAACCTAGAATACTGTCTAAGACTTGATGGCTGCTCTGTCAAGTCCTCGTCGTCAGTTAGGAACCTGGGTGTGCTCTTTGATACCAATCTCTCATTTGAAAGCCACGTTTCTAGCATCTGTAAAACTGCATTCTTCCATCTTAAAAATATATCTAAATTACGGCATATGCTTTCAATGCAAAATGCTGAACAGTTAGTTCATGCATTCATGACCTCAAGGCTAGATTATTGTAATGCTCTACTGGGTGGTTGCCCTGCTCGCTTAATAAATAAACTGCAGCTGTTCCAAAACACAGCAGCTCGAGTTCTTACTAGAACCAGGAAGTATGACCATATTAGCCCGGTTCTGTCAACACTGCACTGGCTCCCTATTAAACATCGCATACATTTTAAAATCTTGCTAATTACTTACAAATCACTAAATGGTTTAGCTCCCCAGTACTTGAGCGAGCTCTTAACGCATTATACTCCATCACGTCTATTGCGGTCTCAAAACTCTGGCCAGTTGATAATACCTAGAATATCAAAATCAACTGCAGGCAGTTGATCCTTTTCCTATTTAGCACCTAAACTCTGGAACATTCTTCCTAGCATTGTTCGGGAAGCAGACACACTCTGTCAGTTTAAATCTAGACTAAAAACGCATATCTTTACTATGGCATACACATAAAACATTTTTAATTTATATTTTATTCAAATTGTTAGGCTGCATTAACTAGGTCAGCCGGAACCGGGAACACTTCCCATAACACCTGATGTACTCGTTACATCATAAGAGGAATGGCATCTACGCTAATGTTAGCCTCTCTGTTTATCCCGAGGTTTACTGCAGTCAGCCGGATCCGGGCTGTATCCAGATCAGATGGTGGACCAGCGCCCAGACATTACCAACGCATCCCTGAAGTGTCTGCAGAGACCGTGTGAAATTGCTCATCGACATGGCATCCTCAATGGATCCATCTCCGGCGTGATGACTCCGATATTTCGAATATTCCTATTTAATAATTGTTTAATCGACACGCCATCCTCAATAAACCCGTCTCCGGTGTGATGCCTCCGATCTTTCGAATATTCCGATCTAATATGACTTCTGACCTATAAGGCTGCCAAAATAATAATCATACACTATTTGTTAATTGGCCAGAGGAGAACTGGCTCTCCGACTGAGCCTGGTTTCTCCCAAGGTTTATTTTTCTCCATTAGGACACCTGATGGAGTTTTGGTTCCTTGCCACTGTCGCCTCTGGCTTGCTCAGTTGGGGACACTAAATTTTCAAATAAATATCCAAATAAATTTAATTACTAAACTAAATTATATCAACTACATTACTTGAATATATATGATAATTGAAATGAGCTGATGACATCACTGTTTTCTCCAGAGCGGCTGTACAGCCGAATCAAATTCTGTTCATTTTATTTCCTGTTTAACACTGTGAAGCTGCTTTGAAACAATCTGCATTGTAAAAAGCGCTATATAAATAAAGTTGACTTGACTTGCTATCACTTTAAGACCTGCCGCACATGACACAGATCTGACACGCATGACGGCTCACAACTCTTTATGGTCATTTAAGGCTTAATTGAACTCATTTAAGACGAGGATACTCAACAAAGTGGACTTGTTGGCATACTTTTGTGTGTTTTTGTCCGTTCAAGCACACACAGAGAGGAGATTCACAAACGCACACCAGTACAGATTTAAGTTCTTATTTTTGGGTCTTGAATGGTTTAATAGCACTTGAATGAATGATAGCGTGATCATATACTGTAGTAGTGCGACCAAAAGATGCTGCGTTAATTGCATTAAATATTTATAACGTGTTAAACAAAAATAAATAATTGCATACGCTAACGCTAATTTAGACTGCACTGCTTATTATAAATAAAGACGATTTTGAAAGTTTAAAATAAAATGTGACTAGTTACTGTTCTTAAGTATCTTTTTGGCTACTTTGTAGTTTTACAGAGTATCAAAGATACTAGCAACATTTACTCTCTACTTGACTACATTTCTGAAGTATATGCGCTCTTTACTCTAATACATTTGTGATGAGTAATGCAATTACTTTTTACATTTTGCATGGCACCTAACTTTTTCAGCAGCAGTTTATTTCTGTTACAAAAGAAGTGATTGATTGGCATTGAAGGTATTACTTGTGTGCCCTTACTCACCCAAACTTGTCAACAAGGCTACTTTACGTGAATGTGAGTGCAATAGCAGGTAGTTGTGGATCACAGGTGTTTCACGTATATGTGACCCTGGATCACAAAACCAGTCCTAAGGGTCATTTTTTTAAAATTGAGATTTATACATAATATTTGGCCGAAATACAACTATTTGAAAATCTGAGGGTGCAAAAATCTAAATATTGAGAAAATCTCCTTTAAAGTTGTCCAAATGAAGTCCTTAGTAATGCATATTACCATATAATCCATTTTTGATATATTTACGGTAGGAAATGTACAAAATATCTTCATGGAATATCCTAATGATTTTTGCTTTAAATAAAAATAGATCATTTTGACCCATACAATGTGTTGTTGGCTATTGCCACAAATATACCCATGAGACGCAGGACTGGTTTTGTGCTCCAGGGTCACATATAAGATGAAGCCAAAACCAGCATGCCCAGTGCAAGTAGTCTTTGACTGTTTCATTTTATAATAACATTATTTAATTGTCTGTTATATTGAAGAGACCTCTCTGAAGGATATTGGTTCACTTGATATTGGTTTGTTTCTCTCCTTTTTATAACTGTTTTAATTTCTCTTGCTTTTAATGTGTGATTATTTTAATTCCCTTTTCTGTGTAAAGTGTATGTGTATGAAATGTGCTATATAAATAAAATTGCCTTGCCTACTTGTGTCCTTTTTGAGCTCTTGAGCTTTACTGAGACTTGAGTGTTTGTAGATGATTAAAGGAACACGCCGACTTTTTGGGACTTTAGCTTATTCACCGTATCCCCCAGAGTTAGATAAGTCCATACATACCATTTTTATCTCCGTGCGTGCCATAACTCTGTCTGACGCACCCACTGCTAGCCTAGCTTAGCACAAAGACCTGAGGTAAACGGCTCCAGCTAGCCTAATGCTCAATAAGCTAAATAACGCCAACATTTTCCTATTTACATGTTGTGATGTGTATAGTTACATCGTGTACTAAGACCGACGGAAAATGAAAATTAGCAATTTTCTAGACCGATATGGCTAGGGACTATACTCTCATTCCTGCGTAATAATCCAGGAACTTTGCTGCCGTACCATGGGTGCAGCGGCGCAATGATATTACGCAGCGCCTGAAAATAGGCTAACTTCTGTCAACATAACCAACGTGACAACCTGCTTGCACAGAGAGTGTGCTGGGGACTATTTTCAGGCGCTGCGTAATATCATTGCGCTGCTGCACCCATGGGACGGCAATAAAGTTCCTGAATTATTACGCAGGAATGAGAGTATAGCCCCTAGCCATATCGGTTTAGAAAATTGCAACTTTTAATTTTCCGTCGGTCTTAGTACACGATGTAACTATACACATCACAACATGTAAATAGGAAAATGTTGGCGTTATTTTGTCATTTATTGAGCAGTAGGCTAGATGGAGCCATGTTGAGGACATGCATATTTGAGCCTACATTCAGTAGGAGTAAAACACTTCAGTACTGTTAAAATCAGATACTCTAGACTTTTCTTAAGCCAGATTGGAATTGGTGACTTGTAATGGAGTCATTTTCACTGCAAGATATCTGTAATTTTACTCAAGTATGGTTTTCAGGTACTCTTTACACCTCTGCCGACAGTACAAAAGTTTACAGTAAAACATTTTTCCAATGCTTATCTTTCATCTGAAGATTAGCCAATTTGGAGTTATCAGCAAACTTGAATCTAGCAAGAGTTTTGCAGAATAACATGCATGAACACAAAAGGTAGCTTTTAAATGCTTAATTTTATAATGTAAGTGCATAGTAGAAAAAAGAGCCCTATTATAAAGTAAGGTTTGGTTCAAAGCTGATTGTGGGTAATGTGCTATATTGAAATCTGATAGATATGTTTGCTATGTAACATATATGTAACACTACAGATCTTTCACAAGGAGGGGTTGTATTTCAAAAACAACTGCAGAAACATGTTACAAGAGGTCCATCTAGTCTGTTTTATATGCCCCATAATTTTCCTATAAAAGGAAATTGGTCCGGGTTCTTATGGGATATACACATATATTCATCTAACATACAACCACACATTAATTCAGATTAAGAAAAAAAGAAAACACCAGGCAAGCATATAGTTATACATAAATAAAAAAAAACAATAAATAATAATAATAAAAAATTAAGATGTAGTTCTCCTTAAAATATTCCAGAAAAATATTCAGAAAAAGTTTTGGCTTTAGTTTTTTTTTGTGGGTGTATAAAAGGTCAAAAACCCATTGGCGATAAGGAGGGGGAGCTGGTGTTGTTGCAGGCAGGAAGACAAAGACAGGCAGATACAACATCAAAGGAGATTTTAATGACGACAGAATCTCAGGTGAGCAATACAGGCAGGTAGCAACACACACTTACTATAACAGCGATCAGACATAGACTGGGAGAAAGGGGAGAACTAAATAGGGAAGACAAACGAGATAATAAACAGGACACAGCTGGAAGGAACTTAGCTAATGAGGGTTACCATGGGGACAGACAAACGGCGGGAAAACTGAACAAGGGGACATGTGACAGGAAGAAAACACACAGGAAGTCCATAGAACAAAACAGAACATAACTGTGACAGGTGTCTTCCAATTCATAAGAATAAGTCTTTTACGCTATTCTGAAAGGCTGTAAGCACATATTTAGTGTTAGGGGTAACCGTTTACGAATTAACCACAGAGAATCCACACTTGTTTTGCTGGTACTTAGAAAAACATGATTTATTGAAAGCTGAGCAGTAAATTACTCTCATGAAAAGTAATCACGTTTTCACATTTTGAACATAATATATTGTGCATCAAGTTCTTTCCATATCAATTGTTCATTTACATTTTTTTTTCTGGAGCAAAAACAGTTCAACATGAGTTAGAGTGGAATATTGTACATATTTTGCACACATACCATTCATACTATTACATATACTCGGTTTACATGAGCATCTGCACTTTATGACATGCACACTTTGTATATATTGTGAACTTAATCTCTTTTTCTCTTTGTATGTGTATCTGTATCTGTATTTACTGCCTGAGAATCACAAGAAGTCACTGACATATGTGTGCATATGACAAATAAACTGGAAACTATTTGCTAGCGAGCCAACAGCACACACACAAAATGAATCACGGTTAATGTTTCTTTAGGTAATCATTTCCTTTTAAATTGATATAGTTGCCTCAAACTAGCAGTTAATGTGATAACCATTAACAGACACAGAGAGTTTATGAATGGCATGCATGCATTTGCAGATTCAACTACTTCTGAAATGTTACTGGTAAAGTTTTTTTATATAGCATAGAGTCTTTCAAACTTAAATCTCCATAATATATAAACCAGCATATGATCTGTTAGTCGTTAACTTGTCCATTACTGTAAAACAAGAAACAGGTCCTGATTAAGAACATGCTTTGTTTTGTTTGATTTCACGCATACAGTTTCATTTGGCCTTTTCGCCCTAATGAATGAAGCACACTTGGCTCAAAGTGCAAGTTCACGTAAAGTTTATGGTTTAATTATACGACGGCATCAGCGGTCACCGGAACCCCCCATATCCAGCACAGTAGGTGGAGACGGGAGCGGGCATCACTCACGGAAGCCCTCCTCGCTGCCTTTGTCAGGTGATTGCTGGCAGAAAAAAAGGAAAACAGATCAATACATCTCCTCTGGGGCTGACAGCTAATCTTTACCAAGGCTGAAATATGAGCAGCATCAGCCGCTGGATTCCTGTACTGGAGCGGGCCAATTGACTGGGCGCACACACACCGCCCTCCTTTCCCACTTCCTGCCCCAGCGAGGAAATTCATTTCGGCCCATCGAGGACGGCGAGGGCTTTATGGCTGGGAGGGGCTGTTCCCGTGGAGGGAAGTCGTCATGGTAACGACTAATTACAGCGAGTGGACAAATCTCTTTGACACAGAAAGGTATAAGAGGATGTGACTGAACGTCTCTGTCAGCGTGTGGAAAAGCTGGATGTGGAAAGCTTGTGGTCAATAGAAGGAATAATTAATGGCCAAATGTACTCACTTTTACATGTTGTGGCCACAAAAAGGGCAAAAGACCAATAAAAGAAAAAAAGGGCTAAAAAAGAACCATGTGGAATTGGTTGTTTGTCATGCGTTTTAAGGCATTATACTTTCATTGAAAAGATATCATAATGTATTATAACTGTGGTTACAATTATTCATCAGACCATACAATGCATTATAAGGTGACAAGGGCCACATATTAAAGGTTTAATGATGCATTACACACCGATCAGGCATAACATTATGACCGGTGAAGTGAATAACACTGATTATCTCTTCATCACAGCACCTGTTAGTGGGTGGGATATATTAGGCAGCAAGTGAACATTTTGTCCTCAAAGTTGATGTGTTAGAAGCAGGAAATTTGAGCGAGTTTGACAAGGGTCAAATTGTGATGGCTAGACGACTGGGTCAGAGCATCTCCACAATTGCAGCTCTTGTGGGGTGTTCCCGGTCTGCAGTGGTCAGGATCTATCAAAAGTGCTCCAAGAAAGGAACAGTGGAGAACCGGCGACAGGGTCATGGGCGGCCAAGGCTCATTGATGCACGTGGGGAGCGAAGGCTGGCCCGTGTGGTCCGATCAAACAGACGAGCTACTGAAGCTCAAATTGCTCAAGAAGTTAATTCTGGTTAAGAAAGGTGTCAGAATACACAGTGCATCTCAGTTTGTTTTGTATGGGGCTGCATAGCCGCAGACCAGTCAGGGTGCCCATGCTGACCCCTGTCCACCGCCGAAAGCACCAACAGTGGCACGTGAGCATCAGAACTGGACCACGGAGCAATGGAAGAAGGTGGCCTGGTCTGATGAATCACGTGTTCTTTTACATCACGTGGATGGCCGGGTGCGTGTGCGTGGCTTACCTGGGGAACACATGGCACCAAGATGCACTATGAGAAGAAGGCAGTGTGATGCTTTGGGCAATGTTCTGCTGGGAAACCTTGGGTCCTGCCATCCATGTGGATGTTACTTTGACACGTACCACCTACCTAAGCATTGTTGCAGACCATGTATACTCTTTCATGGAAACGGTATTCCCTGGTGGCTGTGGCTCTTTCAGCAGGATAATGCTCCTGCCACAAAGCAGAAATGGTTCAGGAATGGTTTGAGGAGCACAACAACGAGTTTGAGGTGTTGACTTGGCCTCCAAATTCCCCAGATCTCAATCCAATCGAGCATCTGTGGGATGTGCTGAACAAACAAGTCCGATCCATGGGGGCCCCACCTCGCAACTTACAGGACTTAAAGGATCTGCTGCTAACATCTTGGTGCCAGATACCACAGCATACCTTCAGGGGTCTAGTGGAGTCCATGCCTCGACGGGTCAGGGCTGTTTTGGCAGCAAAAGGGGGACCAACACAATATTAGGAAGACAGTCATAATGTTATGCCTGATCGGTGTATATTAAGGCTTTAAGTAAAGTGTTACCAAATTCTCCTTTAGTCTTCCAAAGAAAACGATGTAAAAAAAATGCTGCTGCAATTAGTTATCTCAATAGAATAATGCATAATGTACTGTTTCGACTTGAAAAAGAAAGTGGGCTGCCTTAAAATGATAATTTTAGTCAACTTTTTTTTCTTTTTTACAGTGTACATGTTTGAAACCAATAAGATGAGTAAATAATGACAAAATGTACAGGTCTTGGTACTAACTAACTAACTCTGTAAAGTAAGGTAATTTGCCTCTAAACAAGATTCCGGTTTGTCTGTAAGATAATAAATCTGACTCAAAACCATAACTGGAACACATATTGGAAAAATGTGCCTCTACCTACATTTTTGCTCCAAAAACAATTCACTACAGTTTCCAGCTGAAATGAACACTAGTGTCGGTAAAACACCAACTTTTATTCCTTTTCACACACATTATGATTACATGTGTAGATTATTGATTAATAAAGACTTATTTTCATGCAGTTTCTTGCACAATACTATGTTATGACATTTAAACACTTATACCATAGTGCATGATTTGGAAACTAATGCATTTTGTAGTTTGCATCACATAACCAGCTCCATATGTATGCCTTTTCTGATGTAAACTTGCTCATTAGCTCACCTGATACAGCACTGCACGTGTGATGCAAGTCACGATACACAAGTCATGATGTACGAACTTGTTGAATCAAACTAAAATTACATGGTTGCTTCAGCAAATGTGTTTTAATCTCGTGTTTGCTTTTGTTTACACTGTCCATTAGGTTTAGTGTAGTCTCACCGAAGTTAGACAGTTGCCTAATGACACAAGGGCTGTTTCTAAATATGCGTTCACAATTGCTCTTGCATCCTTTTGTTCTCGTACCACGTCATCATCAACCGTTAAAGTCCGGTTCCAATACTCAAGAACCCAAGTACAGAGAACGCATGAAAGTACCAGGATGTGTTCATGATATTGAGGATGCATCGAGTACAGACTTCAGAGAATTGAACCGTTAAAAACCTCAGAAGTCATCATGGACGGACGATGTACGGAAGCCTGGAAAGTCTGAACTCAATAGCCACTGCAATTGGCCAGGGACCGCTCACTTAATCAGGAAGAGGCCGTCTGACTGACATGTAAAGTGACCAATCATAGTTTTGTTTAGGAGCGTGTACATGTCACTACAGTAACAGACCAGCGTGCTATAACAGACTATCAATACTTTGTTTGCTTACATATGCCGCAGATATTACCTTCTCTGCCAAGTATTTCACCTGATCTTCCATTATACACTCACCTAAAGGATTATTAGGAACACCTGTTCAATTTCTCATTAATGCAATTATCTAATCAACCAATCACATGGCAGTTGCTTCAATGCATTTAGGGGTGTGGTCCTGGTCAAGACAATCTCCTGAACTCCAAACTGAATGTCAGAATGGGAAAGAAAGGTGATTTAAGCAATTTTGAGCGTGGCATGGTTGTTGGTGCCAGACGGGCTGGTCTGAGTATTTCACAATCTGCTCAGTTACTGGGATTTCTAGAGTTTACAAAGAATGGTGTGAAAAGGGAAAAACATCCAGTTCGCAGTCCTGTGGGCGAAAATGCCTTGTTGATGCTAGAGAATGGGCCGACTGATTCAAGCTGATAGAAGAGCAACTTTGACTGAAATAACCACTCGTTACAACCGAGGTATGCAGCAAGGCATTTGTGAAGCCACAACATGCACAACCTTGAGGCGGATGGGCTACAACAGCAGAAGACCCCACCGGGTACCACTCATCTCCACTACAAATAGGAAAAAGGAGCTACAATTTGCACGAGCTCACCAAAATTGGACAGTTAAAGACTGGAAAAATGTTGCCTGGTCTGATGAGTCTCGATTTCTGTTGAGACATTCAGATGGTAGAGTCAGAATTTGGCGTAAACAGAATGAGAACATGGATCCATCATGCCTTGTTACCACTGTGCAGGCTGGTGGTGGTGGTGTAATGGTGTGGGGGATGTTTTCTTGGCACACTTTAGGCCCCTTAGTGCCAATTGGGCATCGTTTCAATGCCACGGCCTACCTGAGCATTGTTTCTGACCATGTCCATCCCTTTATGACCACCATGTACCCATCCTCTGATGGCTACTTCCAGCAGGATAATGCACCATGTCACAAAGCTCGAATCATTTCAAATTGGTTTCTTGAACATGACAATGAGTTCACTGTACTAAAATGGCCCCCACAGTCACCAGATCTCAACCCAATAGAGCATCTTTGGGATGTGGTGGAACGGGAGCTTCGTGCCCTGGATGTGCATCCCACAAATCTCCATCAACTGCAAGATGCTATCCTATCAATATGGGCCAACATTTCTAAAGAATGCTTTCAGCACCTTGTTGAATCAATGCCACGTAGAATTAAGGCAGTTCTGAAGGCGAAAGGGGGTCAAACACAGTATTAGTATGGTGTTCCTAATAATCCTTTAGGTGAGTGTAGATGTGACAGGACTCACAACTAATATAATGTGATCACTTCCCAGACAGCAACATAGTGTCGGCCCAGATCCGGCCCACATCTGGTACATGTGGATTTCATGCGTACCAGATGTGGGCCGGATCACTGCCGGACACTATGTTGCTGTCTGGGTTGAGAATCCAAAATTTGGCAAAGCTCAGAAAATAATACTTTTTCTTTATCCCGTCGGTAATCACGTTTTTTGAGCGCCTCAAACAAAACGCTTGATGTCTTGAAGTTTTTATGCCGTGAACTTTGCAAACTTTTTTTTTTAAATACAGAGTTTAGTTGCTCCTCTGAAGCGTTCATTGCTGCAGTACAGGGTTATTATCGTTAACTAAAACTGTTAAAAACATTCCTGTTAATTGAAATAAAGCTGAAATAAAATTAAATATAAATATTAGTTGAAAAAGTTACAAATTAGAAATGTTGATTTGGTGATATCATTTACACTGAAGCGACAAAAATTATTAACTGAAAATAAATAATAGCTAAGGGGGCTTTTACACGACACCATTTTCAACTAAAAACTAAAAACTTTTTATGTGTTTTGGCAATTCATTTGCACGACAACAGCGGCCTTTGGGGGTCTAAAAAACGAGTTTCAAAGTGCAAGGTTTTGAAAACGATGCCGTTATCGACTCTTTACAAAGTGACATAAAAGTAAAAGCTAATTCAAAATATAAATAAAAATATAATAAAACTGAAATAAAATGCAAACACTGCTTCAGTATCGAAACTTTTAAACATGGCTTTCGTTTCCTGGGGGATCGTTAAAGATCATCACACACTATAGGCTCCCTGTAGAAGTCAGCCAATCAGATTCAGACTTTTGCCTTCGCGAAAGTGTTTCCAGTTTTGTGTGTCATATGCATCAGACGTTCAGCTAACGGATTCCCATTAACATTTAATTCCCGAACTTCATACAACCAGAGTAATAAAATGATGCCAGATTCACATTCATCTGTTTTGGCACTTGTAGTGCCAACCACTGGACATTTAAAACATTTGAAAGTGTCGTGAAAAATGCAAGAAGCAATGTAATATCGTTTAGCAGAAATGTCGCCACAGGCATGTTTTTCCAGTGGATTGTAAACAGTTGTATCATGACACTGCATGGTGGTCCAGACAATCTGATAAATGATTGACAATTAAAAAAGCCCTTTTATGCATTTGACTGAAGCAAACTTTCATGTGTGAACATTTGAAGATGGAAGGGAATCCGCTGGAGGCCACAGAAACACACACTCTCTGTTGTGCTAATGAGTGTGTTTCATATCCAACAGAACTGCGTGAGGTCGATGCCATTTCTGACACCACTAAATCTGCTTCTACATACTGATTTCTCTAATTGGCACAGATAATAAAACCTCACACTAAACTTTAAATCATAGTTAATGGTTTTAATTACCTGTGTGCCTAAAGTCAAAAGTCAGATTGGACAGTTAAATGGTTAGTTCACCCAAAAAATTCTGTCATCATTTACTCACATTCACGAGTAAATAGGTTGATAAGGTGGTTACTAGGGTGTTCTGAATGGTTACTAAGGCATTATGGGTGGTTGCTAGGGTGTTCTTGATGGTTACTAAGCTGTTGATATGTGATTTGTGCCATGGGTGGTTGCTAAGGTATTCTGGGTGGTTGCTAGGGTGTTCTGAGAGGTTACTTAGGTGAGGATATGTGGTTTTTGACATGTTCTGGGTGGCTGCTAGGGTGTTGATATATGGTTGCTTGGGCATTCTGGATGGTTGATAGGCGGTTCTGGATGGTTACTAAGGCATTATGAGTGGTTGCTAACCTGTTGATATGTAATTTGTGTCATGGGTGGTCTGGGAGGTTACTTGGGTGAGGATATGTGGTTTCTGACATGTTTTGGGTGGTTGCTAGGGTGTTGATATGTGGTTGCTATGGTATTCTAGGTGGTTGATATAGTGTTCTGAATGGTTACTAAGGCATTCTGGGTGATTTCTAGGGTGTTCTTGGTGGTTAGTAAGGGTGGTTGCTAAGCTGTTGATATGTGGTTTGTGTCATGGGTGGTTGCTAGGCATTCTGGGTGGTTGCTAGGGTGTTCTGGGTGGTTACTAAGGTGAGAATATTTGGTTTCTGACATGTTTTGAGTGGTTGTTAGGGTGTTGATATGTGGTGACTTGGGTGTTCTGGATGGTTAATAGGGGGTTCTGGATAGTTACTAAGGCGTTATGGGTAGTTGCTAACCTGTTGATACGTGGTTTGAGTCATGGGTGGTTCCTAGGCATTCTGGGTGGTTGCTAGGGAGTTCTGGGAGGTTACTTAGGTGAGGATATGTGGTTTCTGACATGTTCTGTGTGGTTGCTAGGGTGTTGATATGTGGTTGCTATGGTATTCTGAGTGGTTGATAGGGTGTTCTAAATGGTTACTAAGGCATTTTGGGTGATTTTTAGGGTGTGCCTGGTGGTTACTACGGTGTAATGGGTGGTTGCTAAGCTGTTTATATGTGATTTGTGCAGAGGTGGAAAGTAATGAATTATATTTACTCGCGTTACTGTAATTGAGTAGTTTTTCTGTGTACTTCTACTTTTTTAAGTAGTTTTAAAAATCTGTAATTTTACTTTTACTTAAGTATGTTTTGTGTGAAGTATTGTACTTCGCTACATTTTAAACCACATCCGTTACGGAGTAAACTGCATTGAATTGAAGGGTGGGAGAACAAACGCGCTAAAATCACAAAAAGATGGAGACAGATGATGCAGACCCAGCTGAAAGCGAAACGGCGTCGTGAACCCCTGGCTAGTATGGAAATACTTTGGATATTAAAAAAAAATTGCGTGGTGTTGTCCAGGAGGATATCAAATTTGCAAAAAATGTTGATGCAAATGAGGAAACACATAGAGCATGTTCGGGAACACCATCCCTCTGTGCAGATAAAGTTTATAACTTAAGGCCGAATGATTTCTGTGATGCAGAGGGAATCCCGGAATCCAGTCATGACAATTAAATTTACTGTATAACGCAGATGTCACATAAAACACGCACACTGATGGATGAATGAATACATCGAAAGTAGAGCTGTACAATAAATCAAATCGCGACATGGTCTGTGAATATTAAAGCGCTAAAACACTGCTATATAAATATATGATCTGCTTGTTCTGTCTCTGTGTGAATGAGCAGCGCCCTCAAGTATGCGCGATGCTCATGGTGTTTTTAACGTCTCACAAACCATATTTGGACATGAACACATGAACATTTCCAGAGCTGATCTGAGAGAACCCCTATTGAGCATTTGCATCATTTTATTTGAATAAAAACCATTGTCAAATACACTCTGTCAAAATAAACGTTTGGTTTAACTAGAAGAAATTATGACAGAAATATAACACTATTGTAGGCCTACAATAGAATGTAGCCTACTTGTCAAAATAACAATAATAATAATAATACATAATTTAAACATTATTTAAGAATATATTTTTTAATCCATGGTTTAATTTAGTAAATATTAAATCATGAAAAGAAAAATGTCATAGGACTCTATAAATTAATGATAAAAATAAGTTGTTAATCTAATTCATAATAATTTATTGAATTTAGTTGATTTAATAAATAAAACGAAAAATGAAAAATTTCAAATAAAGCATTTGTTCAACCAAAAAAAACAGTTTTCATTCATTTAACGGCCATTTTAACTGGTGATAATAATAACCATAATTTAATAATACAATTTATTTATTAAATAATTGTTTAATACCGTGATGCTGTGAAACTGATGTTTTCTGAGATGGTTATCATATCATTCTATCACAACCCCACATGGGAGAGTTCCCCACCCCCGCTGTTAAAAAAAGTAACTCAGTAACTTTACTCCGACTACATTTTAAATGAACTTTTTTACTTTTGCTTGAGTAGATTTTTAGACCGGTAATTTTACTTGTACTTAAGTAAAATTTCATTGAAGTAATAGCACTTTTACTTTTTACTTAGAATATTTTGTTACTCTTTCCACCTCTGGATTTGTGTCATGGGTGGTTGTTAGGCATTCTGGGTGGTTGCTAGCGTGTTCTGGGAGGTTACTTGGGTGAGGATATGTGGTTTCTGACATGTTTCTGGATGGTTGCTAGGGTGTTGATATGTGGTTGCTAAGGCATTCTGGATAATTGATAGGGTGTTCTGGATGGTTACTAAGGCGTAATGGGTGGTTGCTAACCTGTTTATATGTGGTTTGTGTCATATGTGGTTGCTAAGACATTCTGGGTGGTTGCTAGGGTGTTCTGGGAGATTACTTAGGTGAGGATATGTGGTTTCTGACATGTTCTGTGTGGTTGCTAGGGTGTTGATATGTGGTTGCTATGGTATTCTGGGAGACTGATATGGTGTTCTGAATCGTTACTAAGGCATTCTGGGTGATTTCTGGGGTGTTCTTGGTGGTTACTAAGGTGTTAAGGGTGGTTGCTAACCTGTTGATATGTGGTTTGTGTCATAGGTGGTTGCTAAGACATTCTGGGCGATTGCTAGGGTGTTCTGGGAGATTACTTAGGTGAGGATATGTGGTTTCTGACATGTTTTGAGTGGTTGCTAGGGTGTTGATATGTGGTTGCTTGGGTGTTCTGGGTGGTTGATAGGGTGTTCTGAATGGTTGCTAAAGCATTCTGGGTGGTTGCTAGGGTGTTCTGGATGGTTACTAAACTGTTGATATGTGATTTGTGACATGGGTGATTGCTAAGGCATTCAGGGTGGTTGTTAGGATGTTCTGGGAGGTTACTTAGGTGAGGATGTGTTTTCTGACATGATCTGGGTGGTTACTGATGTGTTCTGAATGGATACTAAGATTTTGATATGTGGTTGCTGACATGTTCTATGTTGTCAATTAGGTGCTCTGAGTGGTTGCTAGGGCGTTGTTGGTGGTTACCAAGCTGTTGATATGTGAATTGTGACATGTTTTTGATGGTTGCTAGGATGTTGATATGTGGTTGATTGGGCGTTCAGAGAGGTTACCAAGGTGTTGATATGTGGTTTCTGACATGTTCTGGGTGGTTGCTTGGGTGTTCTTGGTGCTATTGTGTTCTGGCTTGTTGTTTTCATGGTCAAATTATGTTTCAATGGGCAGTCATTTCCATCTGTAAACTGCTGTTGTGTGGAAATGGGCTGATGAAGACTTCACTAAAAAATACCATGAACACGAGGGTGAGTGAATAACAGAATGATCACTTATGTGCCAACTGTTTCTTCAAAGGCAGGTTTTTAAAGGCAGCTCTTCAACACAAACCTCCTCCCTAGGAAAACGGCCAGTGGACGGGTGATTAACAGGCTTGATTGCATTAGCATTTCCATCCACATATAGGCTAGAGACGTGATTTAAAACCTTCTCATTTATACATTTTCCAAGTAGTTTTGGTTCTGAGCAGTGGAGTTTGCGACTGATGATGTAATTTTATATCCCAGCAGACACTGCTTCACTGGAGGTGGCACTGGCAGTGGACACTGAGATTGACTCACAATACACATCGTACATCATAAAATGCAGACTCAACAGAGCATTTTGTTAAGGCATTCTGATTGTGGTTACTGAGGTGTCCTGGGTGGTTACTAAGGTGTTCTAGGTGGCTGCTAAGGAAACGCTATGTGGTTGCTGACATGTTCTGGCTGGTTGATAAGGCATTGCTATGTCATTTCTAGAGGGATCTGGGTAATTTATACAGTGTTCATGATAATTAATACACTGTACAAAATTATAAACACAACACTTTTGTTTTTGCCCCCATTTTTCATGGCTGGTCTCAGACGATCTTGTAGGTGAAGATGCTGGATGTGGAGGTCCTGGGCTGGTGTGGTTACACGTGGCCTGCAGTTGTGAGGCCAGTTGGATGGACTGCCAAATTCTCTGAAACGCATTTGGAGATGGCTTATGGTAGAGAAATGAACATTCAATTCACAGGCAACAGCTCTGGTGGACATTCCTGCAGTCAGCATGCCAATTGCATGCTCCCTCAAAACTTGCGACATCTGTGGCATTGTGCTGTGTGATAAAACTGCACATTTTAGAGTGGCCTTTTATTGTGGCCAGCCTAAGGCACACCTGTGCAATAATCATGCTGTCTAATCAGCATCTTGATATGCCACACCTGTGAGGGGGATGGATTATCTCGGCAAAGGAGAAGTGCTCACTAACACAGATTTGTGAACAATATTTGAGAGAAACAGGCCTTTTGTGTACATAGAAAAGTGCAGCGCGCTTTCAGAAACCCTCCACCTTCCCCAGCTCCAGCTGTATAGATCTGCTATGGGTAATTCATGTACGCTCTATTGTACAGCAGCAGCATGTCTTACTTGCTCACAGCTGCATGTCATGTATGTATGGCAGTAGAAAGTCCTGTACTTGCTCAGCAGCAGCAATAACCAACAGCAGCAGCAGCAATAACAGAAGCAGTAACAGCAATAACAGCAGCAGAAACAACAGCAATAACAGCAGCCGCAACAGCAGCAGCAAAAACAGCAGCAGCAGCAGCAATAACAGAAGCAGCAGCAGCAATAACAGCAGCAATAATTAGCAGCAACAGCAATAACAGCAGCAATAATCAACAGCAGCAGCAGCAACAGCAATAACCAACAGCAGCAGCAATGATCAGCAGCAGCAGTAATAGCAATAACAGCAGCAGCAACAGCAATAACAGTAGCAGCAGCAATAATCAGCAGAAACATCAATAACAACAACAGCAGCAACAGAAATAACAGCAGCAACAGCAATAAAAGCAACAGCAGCAGCAACAACAGCAGCAATAATCAACAGTAGCAGAAATAACAGCAGCAAAAACCAACAGCAGCAGCAATGATCAGCAGCAGCTGTAATAGCAATAGCAGCAGCAGCAACAGCAATAATCAGCAGCAGCAGCAACAGCAGCAACAACAATTAGCAGCAGCAGCAGCAATAACAGCAGCAATAATCACCCGCAGCAGCAGCAATAACAGCAGCAATAACCAGCAGCAGCAGCAATAATAGCAGCAGCAGCAAAAGAAGCAGCAATAACAGCAGCAATAATCAACCGCAACAGCAGCAATAACAGCAGCAATAACCAACAGCAGCAGCAGCAACATAAGCAGCAATAACAGCATCAGCAGCAATAACAGCATCAGCAGCAGTAACAGCAGCAGCAACAAAAGCAGCAACAGCAGCAGCAACAAAAACAGCAGCAGCAATAACAGCCGCAGCAGCAACAGCAGCAGCAGCAATAATCAGCAGTAACAGCAATAATCAGCAGGAACAGCAATAACAACAACATCAGCAAAAGCAGCAGCAACAGCAATAACAGCAGCAACAGCAGCAATAACAGCAGCAGCAACATCAATAACAGAAGCAGCAGCAGCAATAACAGCAGCAGCAACAACAATTAGCAGCAGCAGCAAGAATCAACCGCAACAGCAGCAATAACAACAGCAATAACCAACAGCAGCAACAGAAGCAGCAATAACAGCATCAGCAACAATAACAGCATCAGCAGCAGTAACAGCAGCAGCAATAGCAGCAGCAGCAGCAACAGAAGTAGCAATAACAGCAGCAGCAGCAACATTAGCAGCAGCAGCAGCAATAACAGCAACAGCAGCAGCAATAAAAGCAGCAACAGCAGCAGCAAAAGCAGCAACAGCAGCAGCAGCAACAGAAGCATCAATAACAGCAGCAATAGCAGCAGCTGTAACAGCAGCAGCAGCAATAACAGCAGAAGCAGCAATAACAGCAACAGCAGCAATAACAGTAGCAGCAACAGAAGCAGCAATAACAGCAGCGCATTAACAGCAACAGCAGCAATAACAGTAGCAGCAACAGAAGCAGCAATAACAGTAGAAGCAACAGAAGCAGCAATAACAGCAGCAGCAGCAATAACAGCAACAGCAGCAATAACAGCAGCAGCAGCAATAACAGCAACAGCAGCAATAACAGCAGCAGCAGCAATAACAACAGCAACAGCAACAGCAGTGTAGCAGATGTATTCCGCTAGGACCAAATATATCAACATTGTCATACCCATTACCATGCCAAACACTCTGAGAGTTGACCGCAATAAAGTGTTGCTATGTGGTTGCTAGGGTGTTTTAGATGATTAATAAACTGTTGCTATGTGGTTGTTAGGGTGTTCTGGATGGTTAATAAAGTGTTGCTATATGGTGGTTGCTCTCAAGTGATAGGAGTCCTGCACCCATTCATCTCTGTGATATTCTGGTCTGTATATGTGGCGCCGTTCCCTCTTTTAATGTAAGTCTGTGGGATTTTTTTCACCTGTTTTTGTTCTGTTTGTTCTGTTGAGGAATCACGCACACAAAGTTCAATACTTGGGTTAGGGAATTGTTGAAATCATTAAGCAAACACATAAGTAATAAACATACTGAGCAAAACTCAGTAAAAGCCTCCATATGTAAGAGCAACAAGCCTCACAGACACTTTCAGATCCTCATCAAAATAGAAATGCGAGTGTCTTCCAGTGTGCGCTGTCTGTGTCCATCACTTCGGAAGTTTATCCACGTTACACGGCCATTTTGAGATGAGCGCCACACTGAGGGACTAAGGGGGGAACTAAAAGTGACATTGTGGCTCTAGGCTGTCTCTCAGGATTAGACAGCACAGCACTCAGCGCACAGGCTTTTTGCTCAGTCCTATTATATCTGCTTGTGCCTCTTTCTAGATGAATTCCTCTCCATACGGATCCTGCACCGGGAGCAAGTCAGGATAATTGATTAATATTTCTGGAGGGAATGATGGCTAACCACAAGATCTGTGTTTAAAACAAAACCCTGCAGTTTTGGGTTTACACATTGAGGGATTTTCAAAACAGCACATGACCATGAGAAACGGCCTTCATACTGCAGCCAAAGGTCAAAACGTGCTCAGAAAACCAAGTTGACATTACATTAAAATTAATCACAGGAAAATAACTCGGTATTAAACACGTTGTACGCCATTAGGAATCCGCAATTTGACAGTGATTAAAAAGGCAAGTGTGTTTGTCTAATTTTAGTGCTATTGTGCATCCGCAGCACTCTACACCTGCCGACCGCAGCTGATTAAGAGAAGAGCCGGCCATAAAGGAACCATTACACATCAACAGCCCCGAGACGAGTGGCGTGTTTGGTAAAGTAATGATTTGGGATGAATGCAAGCTTCTTTATGTCTTAATGGGCCCTTGTGTTTGGGCTCTCCAGAAACAATTACTTCACGAGCGCTTCCCACTGGCCCAGCCGGCCCCTGTTTATTAATCAGCTAATTACACATTGACAGTAATGAGGCGGCTGATTCATATACTTAAAAGAACACGACTAAAGGACTGTTTAATGATTAGCCTTTTGTGTGGCAAAGCAGCATCCACTCGAACGGTCATAAGGGGACGATTCAGGAACAGCGAATGGAAAAACTGTCCGATCCTGCTCGGCTGAGCAGTCAAAACAGCAGCTCTCAAAGGTCCAGGTCAAAATCAGGATGTTTAACTGGTGCATATAGATGGTGCTGTTGCTCTGAGGGCGAGTGGCTTTGCAATAGTTAATAATGATAATTATGTTATTATTTACGTCTCATGTCACTCTAAACCACATTACTTCTTTCATGGAGCACTAAACCAGAGGTTCAATTCATAAATGTGTTTAAAACATTTTAATCAAAACAATAAATTCAATTTACTCAATTTATTTAAAAACGCAGATTCATTCATCAACCAACGAAACACTAATGAGTTTTGCTTGGAGAAGAAAGACAGACAATATTGTATCTAAAATGTCTATTAATATTAACTTCAATTAATTAAATGTATTACATGTAAGTCAATTAATGTTAACTTTTGTAAGGGTTATGTTTAGTTCACATTTGTGTTTTAGGGGCCGTTTACACAACAAAATTAAAACTAAAAACTGCAAACTTTTTATGCGTTTTGGCCGCTCATTTACACGACTAAGCGTTTTGGGGCCTGAAAACAGGTTTCAAAAGGCAAGTTTTTGAAAATGATACCGTTATCGTCTCCATGTAAACTAAAAAACTGCTAATTGTTAATTCTATAGTCTCGTAGCCTTTCTTTACAAAGTGACAGCGCCACCTACTGGCCTGACTGCATAATGCAGCGGTTTTAGTCGTTTTTGCAGATCAGTGTGAACAGGGATCGTTTCGACAACATTGTCGTCTGTGCGTGAAAAAATGCAAAGGAAAAACGTTTCCATTTTAGTACATCGTTGTCGTTTAAACACATGTTCTGCATACCGCGGAAAAGATTCAGATGGGAAACATCATATGTTAAGTTGGGTGTCCACCTGAGATAATCACCATATTTATAATGAAACCATCATATTTAAAAATATGAGATTAATCATATCATATAATAAAATATAATTTATTGGTACTACTGTAAATCTATATTTAATTATTATGGGCTATCTCATTTTTAAAATTATTTTGTCAAATATATTTTTATAATAACATATTTTAATGACAGCATATTTATTGAAGAAAAATGAATTCTTTTATTTATAAAAAAAATAGTTCAAACTTTGCTAAAGTAATTGTTTTGAAAGTATTAACTTTATTAAAAAACGTATTATTTTATCTAAAGTACTTGTCTCAATACTGTGTGTTTTTGCTCCGTGTGTCTGTGGGGTGCCCCCCTCACCACCCCATACATTTATACAATTTTTAAACAAAATAAACCACTTTTATGATTTATCTTCACACTAAATCCATAAATGTTCAATACAAACATATATTTTTTTTCTGCAATCATACACTATGGGAGTATTTTTTCTTATATGTGTGACTTTAGCCCCGTTTTACCCCACTACTGGCCGTGCAGAAAGACACGTTCTGCGTGTGCGCACTGTCTAGTGGACTTTATTTTCAAGCGCTCAAGTCACTCACACATGTGCTGTTGAACGTATACCATCCACGGACCCTCCTAATGATGAGAATTACGTCACACGGACAGTACGCGGACAGCTCAAGTATACTTTGGGCTTTAGTTTGGTTTCCCCTGTTCCTGTTTGCCTGTGTCCTCATTCACTCTTAGTTGCCTTGGTTTCTACTTGAATTACACACCTGTTCCCTGTTATGTTGATTACCTTCCCTAGTGTATTTAAGCCATTGGCTTTCCTCAGTTCCTTGTCTAGTGTGAACATTGTGTGAACAGAGTGTGTGAGAGAGTTTCCCTCTGTGTTCAATAAAAGTCAGTTTAACCGTCTTCCTGCTTACTCTCTTGGATTGCTACAACTTTACATGTTACAACTTCTTCATCAAACTATTATATAAAATCAATATCACATTCGCAATAGTGCAGATATTCTAAGAAAATGGTGCTCTTGCTCCATAACTAAATTATATGTTATAAATATCAAAAACAAGAACTCAAATTTTTTTTGACCCCATGCATATCTCAAATTTTATTTTTATTTTGCCCCAAACCCTATACATTTCTGACCCTATGCTTTTGATCATCTAAATTTAATTTGACAGGCTGCAATGAAACAACAGCAGCTAATCATAACCTATTTGACCTATATTACCCTTAAACATTAACGCACAAAAACATATTGTTCAGTCTCTGAAGTCTAGTGAACATCAGGGCCGGACTGGGACTTTTTTTGCTACTTTTCTTGTACCTATCACTTCTTCTTCAGCAGGTCTACTGTTAGGAAGACGTTGTAAAAACGTTTGTAAAAAACATATAGAAAAATCATAATACTGAACAAATTATTGCATTATTACTAATATTTTTTGTGTTGTTGTCTGCCCTAGCTCCAACCAAACATATGCATTTATGTGAATATCTGCTAAATTACTACTGTAACTTTACAATAGATAATAATGATGTCCTTTAGCATACAGTTTTTTGAATGACCAATTGGGTGCTACTGTTAACATTTGCTAGCAGTTTCTACTAAGCTACGTTAAAGAAGACAAAACCACAGTAGCCTTTTACAGGTGAAACTGACCTGCATTTGAAGCCATGAAGAGGTCAGTAATTTTACTTTATTTCGCTCCTTCTTCTTTGAGAGCTTTCCCTCAGTGCTCCACCGGCCGCTTCCCGAGTCCGTCACACTGATTATTACTGGTTAATAATGGTTTTGCGGAGCAGGCCAACTCAGTTGCCAGGCCACTGGGAATTCACCCAGTGCTCCCGATGGCCAGTCCGGGCCTGGTGAACATTAACTGTTGTGAAGTGTAGATACATTTTGGGAGTTGTAGTTTTTAATCCGTTTGTAATATACAACTATTTTTTTATATTTTTTCACAGTAATTTTCAGTGGCAAATGTGACTGAAATGTTTGCACTGTAGAGGCTTAGCTGAAACACAATGAACAATCTTGTCCAAAGCTCAGACCACGGACACGAGCTTGGCGCAACAGGCGTCTCAGCGGTGGGCTTTTGAAGGACGTGCGAGGAGAGGCAAGTACGTGGAGTGAAGCGGCTGAGGGCAAAATACTGCGGTGGGCTGCAATTCTGTCAGCAGAAGCAATGGCTGAGCGCTGGCGTTATTTGTCTTGCGCTGCCATATGGCCCTCACGCCGGCATGGGCATTAATGAGAGGGGGGACGGACCGCCGGGCGAGAACACTAGGACTTTAGATGCAGGTGATCTGTCACTGCGGGGAGGGTGTTGTGCAAGGGCCAGAAAGAAGGATGGAGGCAAAATGGAGGTGATGAAGATTGAAGAGAAAGACTAGAGGATGAGAGAACAGGGAAACAGGAGTCGAAGAGGGAGGAAAGGGTAGCGTGGGAGCCAGAAAGAGTTAACAACAACCCAAAAATAGTCTGCCGTGATGCTTTAAGTGCCCTTGCTAGTAGGTTGAGCTGCTGTTATTCTGTGTTTCAACAGAACTGAACTTCAATACTGTAACTGTACTAGGCAAATGGTTTAGGCCATGTTTACTGTCATCTGTCCTCTTCTGAGTGTCTCATCTCGTTTCATCAGAGATTCAAACACATTAAAGTCCCACTGAAGTGCCTTGAAACATGCTGCGTTATTCAATGTGTTGAGGTAATCTCCAGTGAAACAGGAAGACAGGGCGGGACATATCGAACAGCTCCTCCCCTTAAAATAGCCAGCAGCATTTAGTTTATATCACAGCTTGAGTATAAATCAAATCAAAATTGATTTATAGAGTATAAAGTACTGTACAAGCATTATCAGGGTAAAACAATTTACACATAACAACATATAAAGTAATAAAGTAGGCAAACACAGCGCGAGCGTCACTACGGGAAGCAGAAAGTGTCCGACTTCACACCGCCGATCGGTTACATCCAGCCGCAGCCTATGTCCAACACAACTATAGTGTCTCTGGACCGACTCGATCACATGATCCGCTTTGTGCTATCTGTGCTATCGTGTCTCTAATCGTTCCCTATCCCCTATATAGTGCACTGTCTGAATCGTCTCCTATCCCCTATATAGTGCACTGTCTGAATCGTCCCCTATCCTCTATATAGTGCACTGTCTGAATCGTTTCCTTTCCTCTATATAGCGCACTGTCTGATCGTTCCCTATCCCCTATATAGCACACTGTCTGATCGTTCCCTATCCCCTATATAGTGCACTGTTTGATCGTTCCCTATCCCCAATATAGTGCACTGTCTGAATCGCTCCCTATAACCTATACACTCACCTAAAGGATTATTAGGAACACCTGTTCAATTTCTCATTAATGCAATTATCTAATCAACCAATCACATGGCAGTTGCTTCAATGCATTTAGGGGTGTGGTCCTGGTCAAGACAATCTCCTGAACTCCAAACTGAATGTCAGAATGGGAAAGAAAGGTGATTTAAGCAATTTTGAGCGTGGCATGGTTGTTGGTGCCAGACGGGCCGGTCTGAGTATTTCACAATCTGCTCAGTTACTGGGATTTTCACGCACAACCATTTCTAGAGTTTACAAAGAATGGTGTGAAAAGGGAAAAACATCCAGTATGCGGCAGTCCTGTGGGCGAAAATGCCTTGTTGATGCTAGAGGTCAGAGGAGAATGGGCCGACTGATTCAAGCTGAGAGAAGAGCAACTTTGACTGAAATAACCACTCGTTACAACCGAGGTATGCAGCAAAGCATTTGTGAAGCCACAACACGCACAACCTTGAGGCGGATGGGCTACAACAGCAGAAGACCCCACCGGGTACCACTCATCTCCACTACAAATAGGAAAAAGAGGCTACAATTTGCACAAGCTCACCAAAATTGGACAGTTGAAGACTGGAAAAATGTTGCCTGGTCTGATAAGTCTCGATTACTGTTGAGACATTCAGATGGTAGAGTCAGAATTTGGCGTAAACAGAATGAGAACATGGATCCATCATGCCTTGTTACCACTGTGCAGGCTGGTGGTGGTGTGTGAACAAGTGACGGATTCAGCTGCAGCTTCAGCGTCTGTTTATAATGTAGGGGGCGGTGCTTCCGATTCTAGAGAGCATTTGATTGGACAGAGAATCTGATGAGACGCTGAAGTGCAGAGTGATATCATCAAAATCAATGATCCATATTGGTTTAAGTGAGAGACTGTAAGTTTTGAATGTTTATATTTTCTAAATGTTGTCATTGTTTTGGAGCTTATAGATAACAGTAAGACAAACATATTCATACTAAAAGACTGGAAATATTGGATTTCATGGGTACTTTAAAGAAGTGTGATAAAGAAGCACACTTAATAGTATTTAATGTGCACTTGTAGTGTCCTTAAAAAAGTATATTTTAGCAGATAATAAAATAATAATGACAAAAAAGACCACTTAAGTGCACTTAAAGAGAGCACACTTTCATTACTTTTTTCTAACATGCTTTTAAAAAGTGCACTTTAAAAAAAAGAACTCTGTTCTACATTTTAAATCATTTTGTTTTAATATTTTGTTGTTCTTTAAAGTACACTTATTTTGATGTGTTGACTCATTAAAGTACTTGTTTTTACCTGTAGTGTGGTATTTGATATTACATCTAAAGTTAATATTTTAAATAATTTGCAACATCATCATTACAAATGTATAATGTATAATACAAATATATTTCTAAATACATGACGTATTTCAATAGAAAATTACATTACAGAGTTTTTAAAGTAAATGCTTGTCAGTATTCAGCAGTACACATTAAACATTATGAAAATAATTATGAAATTACATAAAAAGATGTCATTAAGTGGGTCAAAAAGTACTCTAAAGTTCAGCTAAATGCATTTAATATAACTTTAAACTTTATTTATATTTATACTAACATGCAATTAAGTGGCCGAAAACATTATATTCAGTTCACACATATAAATTATTATTTCCATAACAAGTATTCATTTTAAAGGCATGCTAGTTCACTTCTTTTCACAAGGGTCCTACATTGAAGTGCAGTTGTTGCTCTGAAATCATTGCAGAAAGAACAAAAAAGCACCATAAAAGTCATATGATGGTTTATGCGAGTTAAGTTTACTCAATGTCCTCCCCTCAGCTGCAGCTCTCAAACCTCATTTGTGTAAATGTTTTGCCACTCAAGGCTTCAAGTAATTGACAAGAAACTTCATTGGTTTGTGCACGTCATTTGACTTTTCATATGTATTTTCATGATACTTAAAAAAAAAATTCCGATGTGTGGCACTATAAATAACCTTCCGCTTTCTTAACATGAAAAAGAGCAGCTCAGACTGTAACACCACACAGGGTCAAAATGTTCTTTTCAGCAGAATTATTTAAGTCAAGCACACGTTTGCCTGTTGAATAATAGTCTCAGCATGCTGGGAACTGTGTTATACGGGACGCTCGGGCTGGTGTATG
Source organism: Rhinogobio ventralis (assembly GCA_039654625.1). Lineage (NCBI taxonomy): Eukaryota > Metazoa > Chordata > Actinopteri > Cypriniformes > Gobionidae > Rhinogobio > Rhinogobio ventralis. The sequence continues at coordinate 2,073,049 of CM077202.1, forward strand.
TGTACTGTGGTTGGTGACAGTGAGATTTGCTCTTGACAGCCAATTTGAGGCTGTAAAATGGAGCGTTTGTCCAGCCCAAACAGAGAGGCTGTTTGATGAGTTCTTTCACAGCTAGCTTCAACACAATGCCTGTGAGTGCTAAAGAGATAAAGAGACGCGGCTGAAGCGCAGCTGGGTACAGCGACACCGCCGCAGACACACAATAACACTGGAAATCAAACTGTCTCCAGTCTCAAACTCTCTCAGCGGCTCTCTCTCTCTCTCTCAGAGGGATTCGGAAGATAGTCTGAGCGTGCACAAACACAAATTAATAGCAGGACACTAATTACCATTTTAACAATCAAAGCCACCGTCTCTCAGAGTGAGCGACCCCACTCCTGTGAGACGATAAAGTAAAGATTTATACAGAGCAGATACAGATGGAAAAACTGACATTGGGACGAAAGACGTGGCATGATAAATCACACTGCGGCAACACACACAAGACCATGTGAACAATGAGCTTCACAACCAAAACCACCACTGGGTTTAGCTGTATGTATTTGGAAATGTATGATATATGGGGAAAGCCGTTTTAAGTAAAGCCATATTTGCAACGCCTCCGGGCATCTGTTTCGGACGTCCAATACCAAGTCTTGTCTATTTGAATCGAGTAGGTAAAGCTGCAGACCGGAGATCAACAAAATGCGGCATGAACTCCAAAAGTGAGTCCAAAAGGGGGCGTGGTCTCCATGCACAAAGACTTACGCCATTGGTTCTGGCTTCAGCCAATTTTCATTGACTTACATTAAAACAATATATAAATTAAACATAACGTTTCATCATGTTCTTTGTGTGTTGGGGTGGGTTTTCACTGGGTTAGTTCAGTTTCCTGTGTTTTCAGTTGGTTATTCATTGTTTGATTATCAGTTACACCTGTTGTTCATTTCGTGGATTGGTTTGTTCTGTGTATTTAAGCCTTGTGGGTTTTTTTTCTGTTCTCGTTGTGATGTTATGGTGGATCTATTTTGTTTAAAGGCCCACTGAAGTGCCTTTAGATGTGTAGCATTATTCAATGTGTTGACATAATTTCCATTGAAACAGGAAGACAGGCCGGACACATCGAACAGCTCCTCCCCTTTTTTTAAAACAGCAAATAGCTTTTAGTTTATATCACATCTCGGCCAGAGCCGCTGAGCCCGGTAAAGCCGCAGTTTCCTCCTAATATCTAATAATTTCTCATCCTGATCTCCTCCATATCGCTTTAAAATACAGCATTCTGTGCAGAATTCAAACGGGTCCGATACGTTTTCTGGTCTGAGCCGAAAGATCACATGATCCGCTCTGTGCCGTCGTGTCTCTGGACCAACTCGATCACATGATCCGCTCTGTGCTGTCGTGTTTCTGGACCGACTCGAGCACATGATCCGCTCTGTGCTGTCGTGTCTCTGGACCGACTTGATCACATGATCCACTCTGTGCTATCATGTCTCTGGACCGACTCGATCACATGATCCGCTCTGTGCCGTCGTGACTCTGGACCGACTCGATCACATGATCCGCTCTGTGCCGTCGTGTCTCTGGACCGACTCGATCACATGATCCGCTCTGTGCTATCATGTCTCTAGACTGTCTCGATCACATGATCCGCTCTGTGCTATCATGTCTCTAGACTGTCTCGATCACATGATCCGCTCTGTGCTATCATGTCTCTGGACCGACTTGATCACATGATCCGCTCTGTGCTATCATGTCTCTAGACTGACTCAATCACATGATCCGCTCTGTGCTATCATGTCTCTAGACTGTCTCGATCACATGATCCGCTCTGTGCTGTCGTGTTTCTGGACCGACTTGATCACATGATCCGCTCTGTGCTATCATGTCTCTGGACCGACTCGATCACATGATCCGCTCTGTGCTGTCGTGACTCTGGACCGACTCGATCACATGATCCGCTCTGTGCTATCATGTCTCTAGACCGACTCGATCACACGATCTGCTCTGTGCTATCATGTTTCTAGACCGACTCGATCACATGATCCGCTCTGTGCTATCATGTCTCTAGACCGACTTGATCACATGATCCGCTCTGTGCTATCATGTCTCTAGACTGACTCAATCACATGATCCGCTCTGTGCTATCATGTCTCTAGACTGTCTTGATCACATGATCCGCTCTGTGCTGTCGTGTTTCTGGACCGACTTGATCACATGATCCGCTCTGTGCTATCATGTCTCTAGACCGACTTGATCACATGATCCGCTCTGTGCTATCATGTCTCTGGACAGACTCGATCACATGATCCGCTATGTGCTATCATGTCTCTGGACAGACTCGATCACATGATCCGCTCTGTGCTATCATGTCTCTAGACTGTCTCGATCACATGATCCGCTCTGTGCTGTCATGTTTCTAGACCGACTTGATCACATGATCTGCTCTGTGCTATCATGTCTTTGGACCGACTTGATCACATGATCTGCTCTGTGCTATCATGTCTCTGGACCGACTTGATCACATGATCCGCTCTGTGCTATCATGTCTCTAGACTGACTCAATCACATGATCCGCTCTGTGCTATCATGTCTCTAGACTGTCTCGATCACATGATCCGCTCTGTGCTATCATGTCTCTAGACTGTCTCGATCACATGATCCGCTCTGTGCTATCATGTCTCTGGACCGACTTGATCACATGATCCGCTCTGTGCTATCATGTCTCTAGACTGACTCAATCACATGATCCGCTCTGTGCTATCATGTCTCTAGACTGTCTCGATCACATGATCCGCTCTGTGCTGTCGTGTTTCTGGACCGACTTGATCACATGATCCGCTCTGTGCTATCATGTCTCTGGACCGACTCGATCACATGATCCGCTCTGTGCTGTCGTGACTCTGGACCGACTCGATCACATGATCCGCTCTGTGCTATCATGTCTCTAGACCGACTCGATCACACGATCTGCTCTGTGCTATCATGTTTCTAGACCGACTCGATCACATGATCCGCTCTGTGCTATCATGTCTCTAGACCGACTTGATCACATGATCCGCTCTGTGCTATCATGTCTCTAGACTGACTCAATCACATGATCCGCTCTGTGCTATCATGTCTCTAGACTGTCTTGATCACATGATCCGCTCTGTGCTGTCGTGTTTCTGGACCGACTTGATCACATGATCCGCTCTGTGCTATCATGTCTCTAGACCGACTTGATCACATGATCCGCTCTGTGCTATCATGTCTCTAGACTGACTCAATCACATGATCCGCTCTGTGCTATCATGTCTCTAGACTGACTCAATCACATGATCCGCTCTGTGCTGTCGTGTTTCTGGACAGACTTGATCACATGATCCGCTCTGTGCTATCATGTCTCTGGACTGACTCGATCACATGATCTGCTCTGTGCTGTCGTGGCTCTGGACCGTGATCACATGATCTGCTCTGTGCTATCATGTCTCTAGACTGACTCGATCACATGATCCGCTCTGTGCTGTCGTGTTTCTGGACCGACTCGATCACATGATCCGCTCTGTGCTGTCGTGTCTCTAGACCAACTCGATCACATGATCCGCCCTGTGCTACCATGTCTCTAGACCGACTCGATCACATTATCCGCTCTGTGCTATCATGTCTCTAGACCGACTCGATCACATGATCCGCTCTGTGCTGTCGTGTTTCTGGAACGACTCGATCACATGATCCGCTCTGTGCTGTCGTGTCTCTAGACCAACTCGATCACATGATCCGCTCTGTGATACCATGTCTCTAGACCGACTCGATCACATGATTCAAACGGGTCCGATACGTTTTCTGGTCTGAGCCGAAACGATCACATGATCCGCTCTGTGCCGTTGTGTCTCTGGACCGACTCGATCACATGATCCGCTCTGTGCTGTCATGTTTCTGGACCGACTTGATCACATGATCCGCTTTGTGCTATCATGTTTTTGGACCGACTTGATCACATGATCCGCTCTGTGCTATCATGTCTCTGGACCGACTTGATCACATGATCCGCTCTGTGCTATCATGTCTCTAGACTGACTCAATCACATGATCCGCTCTGTGCTATCATGTCTCTAGACTGTCTCGATCACATGATCCGCTCTGTGCTGTCGTGTTTCTGGACCGACTTGATCACATGATCCGCTCTGTGCTATCATGTCTCTGGACCGACTTGATCACATGATCCGCTCTGTGCTAACATGTCTCTAGACTGACTCAATCACATGATCCGCTCTGTGCTATCATGTCTCTAGACCGACTCGATCACATGATCCACTCTGTGCTATCATGTCTCTAGACCGACTCGATCACACGATCCGCTCTGTGCTATCATGTTTCTAGACCGACTCGATCACATGATCCGCTCTGTGCTATCATGTCTCTAGACCGACTCGATCACATGATCCGCTCTGTGCTATCATGTCTCTGGACCGACTCGATCACATGATCCGCTCTGTGCTGTCGTGGCTCTGGACCGTGATCACATGATCCGCTCTGTGCTATCATGTCTCTAGACCGACTCTATCACATGATCCGCTCTGTGCTGTCGTGTTTCTGGACCGACTCGATCACATGATCCGCTCTGTGCTGTCGTGTCTCTAGACCAACTCGATCACATGATCCGCCCTGTGCTACCATGTCTCTAGACCGACTCGATCACATGATCCGCTCTGTGCTATCATGTCTCTAGACCGACTCGATCACATGATCCGCTCTGTGCTGTCGTGTTTCTGGAACGACTCGATCACATGATCCGCTCTGTGCTGTCGTGTCTCTAGACCAACTCGATCACATGATCCGCTCTGTGCTACCATGTCTCTAGACCGACTTGATCACATGATCCGCTCTGTGCTGTCGTGTTTCTGGACCGACTCGAGCACATGATCCGCTCTGTGCTGTCGTGTCTCTGGACCGACTTGATCACATGATCCACTCTGTGCTATCATGTCTCTGGACCGACTCGATCACATGATCCGCTCTGTGCCGTTGTGTCTCTGGACCGACTCGATCACATGATCCACTCTGTGCTGTCGTGTCTCTGGACCGACTTGATCACATGATCCGCTCTGTGCCGTCGTGACTCTGGACCGTGATCACATGATCCGCTCTGTGCTATCATGTCTCTAGACCGACTCGATCACATAATCCGCTCTGTGCTGTCGTGTTTCTGGACCGACTTGATCACATGATCCGCTCTGTGCTGTCGTGTCTCTAGACCAACTCGATCACATGATCCACTTTGTGCTATCATGTCTCTAGACCGACTCGATCACATGATCCGCTCTGTGCTGTCGTGTTTCTGGAACGACTCAATCACATGATCCGCTCTGTGCTGTCGTGTTTCTGGAACGACTCGATCACATGATCCGCTCTGTGCTGTCGTGTCTCTAAACCAACTCGATCACATGATCCGCTCTGTGCTACCATGTCTCTAGACCGACTCGATCACATGATCCGCTCTGTGCTATCATGTCTCTAGACCGACTCGATCACATGATCCGCTCTGTGCTATCATGTCTCTGGACCGACTCGATCACATGATCCGCTCTGTGCTACCATGTCTCTAGACCGACTCAATCACATGATCCGCTCTGTGCCGTTGTGTCTCTGGACCGACTCGATCACATGATCCGCTCTGTGCTGTCGTGTTTCTGGACCGACTCGAGCACATGATCCGCTCTGTGCTGTCGTGTCTCTGGACCGACTTGATCACATGATCCGCTCTGTGCCGTCGTGACTCTGGACCGTGATCACATGATCCGCTCTGTGCTATCATGTCTCTAGACCGACTTGATCACATGATCCGCTCTGTGCTGTCGTGTCTCTAGACCAACTCGATCACATGATCCACTTTGTGCTATCATGTCTCTAGACCGACTCGATCACATGATCTGCTCTGTGCTGTCGTGTTTCTGGAACGACTCGATCACATGATCCGCTCTGTGCTGTCGTGTTTCTGGAACGACTCGATCACATGATCCCCTCTGTGCTGTCGTGTCTCTAGACCAACTCGATCACATGATCCGCTCTGTGCTATCATGTCTCTATACCGACTCGATCACATGATCCGCTCTGTGCTACCATGTCTCTAGACCGACTCGATCACATGATCCGCTCTGTGCTACCATGTCTCTAGACCGACTCGATCACATGATCCGCTCTGTGCTACCATGTCTCTAGACCGACTCGATCACATGATCCGCTCTGTGCTGTCGTGTCTCTAGACCAACTCGATCACATGATCCGCTCTGTGCTACCATGTCTCTAGACCGACTCGATCACATGATCCGCTCTGTGCTATCATGTCTCTAGACCGACTCGATCACATGATCCGCTCTTTGCTGTCGTGTTTCTGGAACGACTCGATCACATGATCCGCTCTGTGCTGTCGTGTCTCTAGACCAACTCGATCACATGATCCGCTCTGTGCTACCATGTCTCTAGACCGACTCGATCACATGATTCAAACGGGTCCGATAAGTTTTCTGGTCTGAGCCGAAACGATCACATAATCCGCTCTGTGCCGTCGTGTCTCTGGACCGACTCGATCACATGATCCGCTCTGTGCTGTCGTGTTTCTGGACCGACTCGAGCACATGATCCGCTCTGTGCTGTCGTGTCTCTGGACCGACTTGATCACATGATCCGCTCTGTGCCGTCGTGACTCTGGGCCGTGATCACATGATCCGCTCTGTGCTATCATGTCTCTAGACCGACTCGATCACATGATCCGCTCTGTGCTGTCGTGTTTCTGGAACGACTCGATCACATGATCCGCTCTGTGCTGTCGTGTCTCTAGACCAACTCGATCACATGATCCGCTCTGTGCTACCATGTCTCTAGACCGACTCGATTACATGATCCGCTCTGTGCTATCATGTCTCTAGACCGACTCGATCACATGATCCGCTCTGTGCTATCATGTCTCTGGACCGACTCGATCACATGATCCGCTCTGTGCTACCATGTCTCTAGACCGACTCGATCACATGATCCGCTCTGTGCTATCATGTCTCTGGACCGACTCGATCACATGATCCGCTCTGTGCTACCATGTCTCTAGACCGACTCGATCACATGATCCGCTCTGTGCTATCATGTCTCTAGACCGACTCGATCACATGATCCGCTCTGTGCTACCTTGTCTCTAGACCGACTCGATCACATGATCCGCTCTGTGCTGTCGTGTCTCTGGACCGACTCGTTTACATGATCCTCTCTGTGCTGTCGTGTCTCTGGATCGACTCGTTTACATGATCCGCTCTGTGCTGTCGTGTTTCTGGACCGACTCGATCACATGATCCGCTCTGTGCCGTCGTGACTCTGGACCGACTCGTTCACATGATCCGCTCTGTGCTGTCGTGTTTCTGGACCGACTCGTTCACATGATCCGCTCTGTTCTATCGTGTCTCTGGACCGACTCGATCACATGATCCGCTCTGTGCCGCCGTGACTCTGTACCGACTCGATCACATGATCCGCTCTGTGCCGTCGTGACTCTGGACCGACTCGATCACATGATCCACTCTGTGCTGTGGTGACTCTGGACCGACTGGACGTGAAACCAGACTTTATTTTTACTTTATTTTATATTAATACATTTACTTGGAATGGACCAACATAAGAAAATGAACTAAACAGAAAATAACAAAATCAATTTAGTAACACTCACAAAATAAAAACTAAATGAAATTAAACCTCAGTAACTGAATTGAAGAATTGAACACCAGACTTGTTTCCTGGAGTCAAAGGTTAGATGTTTTGCATGGTAGTTTTTAATAATGTCTGTTTTTAAGTAAATCTGTGCCGGTGGTGTCCTGTAGAAATACCTGGTCTGTATCCCATCGGCAGAGGAAGAGCGAGGGGCAAAGGCCGTCTCTTTTTTTAGGTTTTATGGGAAGCTGCGTGGATCTTAGGAAGGTGAAGGACAGAGTGGGCAGCCGCTCCATCACTCAGCACAATAAATGGATGCAATCTGTATCCCCATTGTACTGCATTGGCCATTTTTAAATTCCTCCTCTTTTATCCAAATGAATGATGGACTGTAGTACAGTGAAACGTGCAGCAATATTAATATACATCAGAGGCCAGCAGCCCGCGGTAAATCACCACACTGAGTGCATTTGTTATTTACATGACAAACCCGGCGCAGGAAGAGGTGCAGACAGCGGATGCCGCTGAGGGAAGCTGGACAAACCAATTCAGATTCAATCCTGAAAGCAGCGCTGCAAAGACTCAGAAACACTCAGGGTAATGAAGAGGGGCAGGCGGGCCGGTCCGAACGGGCCGGAGGACTGATGTCTGGTGCCATTTCTAATACCTGCGTGCTCTTGTCAGCGTGATCTGACTGTACGTACGGAGGGTTATACAAACACTCCTCTCTATGAGAGCGCGCTCGTCCTCCGTAAATTACTTTGCATGCTCAGAAGGCTGTAAACAGATCATCACGTTTATGATTCATGGATTCAGATGTCTTGAGATGCTATGCTAAACGTTCTGTCTTCAAATGTGCATTAAGGCAAACGTGGCGCTGACAGTCTGAAGACTGGGCCGTGTGCAGCAGCTGCACTGATATAATGTTGAATAATGTAGACGTTAATGTGTTGAAGACACAACATAGATACACTTTTTTTTGTTTACATTTATGTATTTGGCAGATGCTTTTATCCAAAGCAAGCTTACACTTTATTAGAAGCAGTTTCCATCCACCTATTTTCATGCAAATTTTGGGGTATTGCATAAAAAACGCTGGATGGAAACACCAAGATGCACATAAATTCAAAAAATTGACATAAAAAATGTATGCGCTGAATTGAGGTGGATAATTTTTTATCTGATAAAAAGGCATAACACATTATTGAATAAATCCTTTGATGCAAACCAATAAACTCATGTGACTTTGCCTCATCAGAGGCTGTGATTGGATAACTGGCCTAACCAGCGGACCAATGGCATCGCAGCATCTCAAATGTTGGTTTGGTGGCTCTGAAACGCCTGAGTCAAAGTCTGTGATCAGAATGTTTTGGTTTAACTCCCTCCAGAAGTGTCTCACACGATTGCGTTCCCAAACACCAGCATCTCAACGCAAGAGAACATGACAGCATTTACTGAGTTTCGCCTGACGCTCTGAGACGACACTCATTTATGATGGAGGAAAAAGAGCCTGATTGAGCAACTTACATTTTTATTACTGATATTTTGCACCAATTTCCCAGGATGTGACGCATGGGATGGAAACACTGCTTTATTCACAAATGTTTTATGTGCTATTACAATTTTGTGCATAAGTTAAATTTGCAACTGTGGATGGAAACATAGTTTCAAGCACATGACCTTGGTGTTATAATGAGATAATGAAATGCTTCCTATTTAAATAAAAGCCATTATTGTTAACTAAAACCATAAAACATTTACATTACGTGAAATAAAATAAACATTAACTGAAATAAAATAAAACGTATTTTATTTAATCTATTTGCCAAGACATTTCTTATTTTCGTTTAATTTAAGTTATAACTAAATAAACTAAAACGAATAAATAAACTACACAGAAATATAAAAAATAAAAAAAAAATAAAAAAGACAAAAACACTCTAAAATTACTAAAACTTTAAATAAAATAAAAATGAAAACAGTAAATATAAATGCAGAGTTGCTATCAATTCACTGCTCATGACTTTTCCACAACCTTTCCAGTCATTGAATCACTGGATAAGGATTTTTAAATTGATTTGGATGGATTTGCTAAAGCAGTGTTTGTCCTGGTACTGGTGGTACATCAACAATATCTAGCAGAAATGAATATGCTAAACAGAAAACTAACAAAAATGTATTTTCACAACACAAATATCAGTGAATTAAAATCCCAGGAAATTAATTTAGGCTCAATCTCTCAATCTTAGTACAGCATTTACCAGGGTATGTGAATAATGATGGAATTTTCATTTTTGGGAGAACTGTCCCTTTAAGAGTGAGTGGCGGTTCCTGACAATATTTACGTATAAATAATATGCAGTGTAAAGACATTGGTAGTGAATTAATGCCGTACAGAAGACGGCACGCCACTGTTTGACCAATCAGATGAAAGGGTTTCAGTGCCACACGTGCCAATGAAATATTGAAGCTATAAACTGATTTGTAAACCACAAAATCGAGCCAAAATCTCTTTTTTTGTTGTCATTTCTTTCCCAGTAGGAAATTAAATGGTCAAAATGCACAAGACCCAGACTTTCTTTTGACTGTGGAATCCAACAGGAGAAGTTGATCAAGCTGCTCTTTTCCTTACAATGACCATGAAGGAGGATGGGTGCGGTCAAGCTCCAAAAAACACCTCAAAACTATCATTAAAGTATCATAATTTTTGTCCAACATTGTTCAGACTCTTCTGAAATCCGACAGCAGCTTTCTGTGGGAAAGAGAAATGTTGTGACTGTTTATAACACACACACAAACAATGGACAAAACAGTGACAAAACAACAACTCTCAGTTGTAAATGAGATTGTCAGAAAATAGGAAATGAAATGTCTAAAATTGGAGTTGTGAATTTTGTGTAGAAAAGTATGGTAAAATGACTCCTTTTGGTGTAAGTAACAGCATACAGGCCTGAATCAACATGAGGGTGTGTAAATGATGACAGAATATCCGTCTTTGGTCTGTTGCGGCTTGAATAATAACACAGCACATTAATCATGAAAGCTGTTGTGAGCGTTGTGTAACATTTGCATTGGAAGTTCAAAGCCAGAGTCCGGTGTTTTTTCCCACAGTAATTGTGTCAGATACGAGTCCAGGTCAACACTAGCGGCCGTATAAACCCGTCAGCCGTGCTAAGATAGGACCCCGTCACAGCCGTCTTTAGCTGTCTGCGCACCGCCTGACCTCAAAAGCAATAAATCACACGACACTCACGCTGAATTTGAGAAGGGGTTCGCTTGAGCTACGGCGAGTCTCTATGTTGTACAATCAATAGGTATAAAATAAATGGCCCGACGGTTATTCTCCATCTGCTAACCCCCTCTAATAAAATCCCTGTAATGCATATTTCATTTACTTTTATACTTATTGATTAGCTGTAGCCCAGTTACTAAATCACGCACCTATCGATCTCTCAATCGCGGCTCTGTCGGACAGCGTATAACCGCCCATTTGCTGCCCTGATAAAGAGCTCCGCCGTTGAACCCCCACAGTAAATCTTTGCAAACTAACTTTTTAATTCCAAAATCGATGGAAGCTTAAACGGCACATTATTTCACTCTCCTCTATCCAGAACAGTATTAAAAGTAATACCCACATGCGTTTGAGGCTGATGCGCGGGGGTCTGGAGAATCTCTCTCTCTCTGCAGTGTCACGATCACTGACACGCTATTACAGAGTTTCTATTCTTTATTGTTATATTTTCTGTTTTCATTTTAATTTTAGTTAAAGCTTTAGTAATTTTTTGTCATTTCAGTTTTAGTTATTTGACTAGACCAAGTAAAACTAAAGGAAAATGAAATATAATGTTTAAGTTTTAGTAAACTTTATACTACAGGGCTGTTGAATGCTTGAAACGGACGTTTTGCGGTGTGCAGTTATTTTCAGGTAAATGCACGGCTAAAGTAGTTCCAGGCAGGTCTTGACCGCATTACAGTTCCATATCACTTCGCCTCCGTGAAAAACCAACCCAAAGAAACATTTCTACACGTAAACAAGAAGCTAATGAACACACAGTGATGATAGTATATGGTTTGTGTGTGATTTTAATACGATTTGGGGTATATATGAATAATGGAGGTTTACATTATAAATGCTAAGCAGGTGTAGCCATTAGCTGCATATAAAATGGTAACAACATATTTCAACAACATTATATGACTAAAATCTACATTAGATTGTGATCGGAAGTTAATACAAACACTCGATGGTTTAAAGTGAGTTTTAAGTAAAAGCGTAATATTCATCTTTTAAATTGTGTTTATAGATAGCTGTTCTATTCTATAAACTAATCTGTTAAAAGTTAACATAAGGTCTCAAGAATATGCTTTTTTTGTTGTTGTTTTCTAGAAAGACTTCAGATAATAGGTGGACTAATGTATAGTGGGATGAAAGTGGGCAAGCCATAATGCCAGAATAAAGGCTAATAATGGCTGAATACAAACAAAAGAATAATTATAAAAGAATAATGAAGATTAAATCTCACACCGGCAGAGGTTCGTCGAGTGAGAACAATAGAAACGTGAATGGAGCAGTTCGCCTCGAATAATAGACAGCAAATGGGAGTTTACAGGGCAATGAAATATTTGATTAGCATCTTAGCCTTCTCTAAAAACTCACATGACATGGTCTTAGGAAATGTTTCATAAAATTCATAATTTTAGAAATATCATCCTTAGATTTGAAATGACGCATGGGCAGATTTGTGGCTTATTCACTATGTGTATATTCAGAATAACCTTTTTTTTTTGGGTAAGACATTGGGGGATGTGGGGTAAGGGGTTAAAGAAAATCCTAATGTTAATGTTTATAATATTTTAATATCTTAATGCCTGATTGGAGCTGGGTAATAATATAGTTTACATTTTCCGACGATATAAATATCACCCTACCTGAGTGTACTGTATGTATGTGGATAAAGCTGGACATGCTTTATATAAAGAACTATGCGATAACATAGTTACATTTTGTGACTAAATAAAGATCAGACATCAATAGACCTCAGAAAACATGTAAAGACCATATTCTATTTTCAGGGCCATTATAACTTTTTTCATGACAATTAAAATCACCCAAATTCTTCGAATTAGCATAATACGAAAAATTGTATGTACATTATAAAAGTAATTTTACATCATAGTTGCATTTATTGTGCTATGCTTATTTAAATAAAAATATTACAATCATTAGTTTACTGTGATACAACAAAAAAATGACATAATAAGAATCTAAAGAATGCATTACAGTAAATTAACAATATATGTTCGGGACTTGCATACAGATCCATTCATGAGAGAATATGACTGAATATCACATATACTGATAACCAAGAGAGCAAGACTTCCTGTTCCCATGTAACCCATTAATATTCGAGTAATCTTCATAACTGTCCATTTATAAACAGCCCAACATGACACACATATATCTGGCAGATCCAAACAACCTCTAAGTCCATCAGAAGATGCTCTTTAAAAAAGCAGATGTTGACAGCGCGGTCAATTGTCATTCGGCAGCCGACCCTTTCCAAGCAGATATATCAATTAAAAAAATAAATCAAAAAGGCGGCTTGCACATTCAGATCACCATCTATTTTCATTAGCCTGCAGGCGCAGGAGCTGCAAGAACATCTGAAGATGAATGGATGTATTCAAATGCATCAAAACGGATTAGGCTCCCCTGAGACCTCAATCAATGAACACAAATCAATAATCAATAGGCCACTCACACCAATATACTAACTGCTGACATCAAGATCTCACCATTAAAATGAAAAGCAGGAGGCGGTGGGCTTCAGCTGAGATATTTCTCCAGTTTAGAAATAAGAAGTCGATTAGGAAAACTTAAGTGCTGCACACTTCTGCATGTTAATACGGCAGATGATGGTGAAGTGTTGGCCGGTGAGCGACTGAAGGCATTCACAATAGGGCTTAGATCGGGCCCAAAAAATCAAGCCCATCCCTACCCAAGCCCATGCACGTTGTGTCCGAGCCTGGCCCGGCCCGGCCCGACACATTAACTGTAATTATGAGCCCGAGCCCAATTTAAACCCGACCATTTTTTAATACGTGGGCCGTTATAACTGATGTTCTCAACTACAATTCCGAGTTGTTTGAACTACAGAAATCTGTTTAGAATGATCTCAAAGGGGATAGTTCACCCTGAAAGGAAAATAAAGCCATCTTTTACTCACCCTGCTGTTATTCCAATGCCCTATGTCCTTCTATCTTTTTCGGACCTCAAAAGCAGAAATTTTTAAAAACGTCCTGCACACGCTCCTCCAGTGAATGGCGACCAAGCTAAAACTTTACAAAAAGGATACAAAAGTATCATGCAATGATACAGCGCGCCATATATGGAAAGTGTTCAGGAGGCATACTGTAAGGTTTTCGAGAAAGAAACCGTATTATTCAGTCAAAATACTGAGCTTGGCCATTACTCTGTGCACGCTCCTGTGAGTGTGTGCGAGCCGTCAGCAGCCTCTCATGCTTACTATAACTCGCACTGTTGTCATGGCACCCAGGATAAGCACACACACACCATTTTGAGAAATCAGGCTCAATAGAAACAAACGCGACTCTCGTCTTCTCTATAAGGTATATGATAAGAAATAATACAATAATACTAATAATAAGGTAAACCTCCGGAAGTGAATGTTGTGTACCGGTTGTCATGACAACATTGTGTTAGCGGCTGCTGACGGCTCACACGCACTCACAGGAATGCGCACAGAGTAACGGCCGAGCTCAGTATTTTGACTGAATAATAAGGTTTCTTTCTCGCAAAACCTTATAGTATGCCTCCTGAACACTTAATATAGAAGGACGTAAAAAGGGTGAGTAAAAGATGGCTTTATTTTCATTTCAGAGTGAACTATCCCTACGAAGCATGTAAACTGCGTTGTTTGTTTATTCAGAATGGAATGGATCGCAAATGGATCCGAATGAAGAAACATAACTTTGTACACATTTGTTACTTAGGCCTACTTTGCTAAATATATATATATGTAATATTTCTGATTATGGCATAGCTTTTCCCCCACCTAATTAGGCTAATGAAGTAATGATTAAAAAAACACAAATGCTTGATCAAGGGCCCGGCCCGCCGAGTCGGGTCAGGTCAAGTTTCGGGCTCGGGCAGAGAATCTAAACTCTAATTCACAATGACAAATATCAGCTTACTTGAAATGAGTGTAAAACAAGAGAACTGACAACTTGTATGAAATAAATAAATAAATAGCAGTTTTCAATTACAGACTCAAGCAGCATTGAGTGCAACTAACATGTGTTAGGTAATCAAATTATTTTGGGGGGAAGAAATGGGTAATGTGCTACTTCGTTCATTTACACCTTGATACCCAAGCAACTTTTCAAATAAGCAATGTGAAAAGAGAAGAAATGTGCATTACTTTATATTAATTTAAAGGGGTCATGAATTGAGAAATCAACTTTTCCTTGAGCTTTTGATATATAAAAGGTCATCGTAATATGAGAATATCCTGTAAGATAAAAAATGATTTTTATATGTGATAGTATTGCATTGTTACAGATCGTTTGATATCCACTGATTATGTGTACATGTCTAACTGAACATAATTAACAATAACTTACCACACTGTCACAGGCTGGAGTATCCTTTGTATTTGAGGTGCTGTTGGTTCATTGTGCTGTGATTCGTGATCAGAGTCTGGGTCGAACATGTATGGGTGAATCATTCCGGTTGCCGTTTTTCCACATTGAAAGTTTCAAAACAATTCCCCACGTGTACTGACGGGAAAGTCGAAACTCATTATAATATGCAAAACTGCTATCCAATCATAGCAGTGGGCGTTTACTTCCAAGTCTTCAATGCGGCACGCCCATAAAAACCGAGCGTTCCAGGAGAGAGGCTCAAAACCAGGGTAGAAAATAGCCTGTTACTTATTGATTATGATGTTTTTGAATGTAAAAACCACGCAAACGTCATAAGTTGACCTTAGACAATAAAAAATGAAAAAAGCCAGTTCATGACCCCTTTAATTGATTTACTAACAAACACATTTAACCCACTTCCACACCAACCAACTGAACCAAACTGTGACGTCTAAGGGTGTTCACACTTGGCATGTTTGGTTGGATTAAAATCGAACCCTGGTGCGATTGCTCTGATAGTGTGGTTCATTTGAACAAATGTGAACGCTGCCATCTGAACCCTGGTGCGCACCAAACAAGCAGACCGAGACACTGAAAAGATGGGTCTCGCTCTGGTGCGGTTCTTCTGAAATATGAACACAACACAGACCAAAGACATGTAAACGAACCAAAAACAAGACATGATGTCACAAGATGTGACCCTAAAAAGGACAGAATACTCAAGCATACCTGGTTCTTCTCGTCATAGTCGTTGCCCATCACAGTTCAGTACAGGCATCAGAACCGCGTCTCATCGCAGCAGATCTTGGTTCGTGTGTGTTGGAGAGATTCCTGCCGCTTTTTTGACTCCTTTACACATTTTATAAGCTCTTCACGAGTTGGGACATTTTGTAAAAGAATCTGTGATTTGTTAATTCTCTTGAACTTTTATTTAACTGACAGAAGTACAAAGAAAATATTTGCCATGGTAAGTATAACTTTCTAAAGAAAAAAATCTAAAATCGAAAAAATTGATGCTAGTGGTATATGGTAGAAATGCTTGAGTTCATATTGAGGTCTCTTCTGAAACGTTAGACGAGACGAGTGTGATAGAGCTCCAGAGCTCCTGGGAGCGACCCATTCTTTCACAAATGTTTGTAGAAGCGTCTGCATGTCTAGTGCTTGATTTATACACCTGTGGCCATGAAGTGATTGAACACCTGAATTCAATCATTGGGAGGGGTGTCCCAATACTTTTGGCAAGATAGTGTATATATTTAGATCCAGTGTGATTTTGAATGATCGTATAGAATTGCTGAAATTACACAGTCTGTAGCAGGCATAAAATAAAATTTAAGACATCCAAAGACAAAGCTGATACAGAGCCATAGCCTTGTGGGCAGCACATCGACATCGAGGCACATCTGCACCTCACGAGTTCCTGTCCCAACAGAAGGTACTTTCCTGCTCCTGTTCCCTTTGCGTCTAAAGTCGCACCAGATCTAACCTTACTAGCCCTTCTCGCCTTTCCCATTGTTTCCTGCCTACTGTCCCGTCCATTAAAAGTTCAAAACCCCAATGTAATCACACAAAAAGAGAAAGAAAGAGCCGTATCTGAGCAATAATTCTTTCTTCCGTGTACACATATTTTCACATGCGCGAGTGTTGTATTGTGTGTCTGGAGAGACCCGGGTCACAGGAACAGACTCCTCTTCTCTCCGGAGGCTGGATTTCAGCAGCTTTGGGAACTCAACCCGCCTGCCACGAACTGGTGGGACACATCAGAGACTCCTGGTACGAATCCCCTCTCTTCCACAATCATTTGGGAGTATGATTTATACTTTTTGAAGTGAAAGGGTCTTGAATTCCTCTATAAAGGAATTAAGAGGCGTCCCATGAGCCCGGCATTCTAATGAGAGCACGCCAATGATAGCGGCCACTTTTAATAGACAGAAATTAGTATTCAGCGTGCTTCAAACTCCAATGTGAAGAAAGCTTTCAGGTGCAGAAGAAAGAGGACGGGATGAAAGCCAGCGTTAAAAAGTGCAGCCAACCTCACTGGTGTTGTGTTTCTGCCCACTTATCAAGGAAAGGGGAACGCTTTCTAGAGCGGCCCGAGAGAGAGAGAGAATTAATGATGCACGGTAAATACTCACCAAAGGCAAAACACGGTGAAGGTTTATAGTCTTGAGGCAATTAGCCTCTCGATGACAATGGAGATTCAGAGACACTGACATGCTCTCAAACGAGACGAGACAACGTCTGAGATTCAACCTGGAAATAAACTATTTTTAGATTTGGAGTATTCTTGAACAGAAACATACTTTAAAATTAATAAGACATATTTCAGATTGCATTTATAGGTGATTCATTATTTTTCTGACCCCATTGGCAGATATTTGTTCTTGTTTTAAGCATAAATTTAATTATTTATTTTTGTTTTATGTAACTTTTTGTTGAGAATCTCATCTCTTATCTCTATTTAGCTTTGCCTTATGAGGCATGTTTGTTGAACCATTTTGTTAAGCTTTTGTTAAATCACATATTCAATTATATGCAGCACCTCAAGGCACCTTTGTTTTCTCGTTTAACTAGTGTTAATACTGTAGGCCAATCACTTTTATTTCATTGGTGGTAAAAAAAAACACTGTTAAATGACTAAGACAGTTGTTATTTAGTTTCAAGTATTAAAAGGGACTTTTGTACTGCTTGATTTGAGGCCTGTTGCCCTGTTGATTACAATAAATAGGTCTAAAAATTATGTTTATTGTGTTTGACTGTTCAGCACTGTTCATATTTACATTTAAAAAGCAGACATGGAAGTAACTTAAAAGTTACTTTCCCTAGTAACTAATTACTTTTGATATAGAGTAATTGGTAAAGTAATTTAATTACTTTTAAAAGAAGTAACTAGTAACTGTAACTAATTGCTAATTTTCAGTAACTTGCCCAACACTGCTTGTATGCACCTTATAATGCATTGTATGGTCTCATTAATAAGTTATAATACATTAAAATACACTTTTAGAAAGTATAATGCATTAAAACCCAACAAAATTCTAGATGTAACAAGGAATCTGTGAATATTATGATGCATCTTAACTTTTGTTATAATTACTTACAGTGCATTATACCATACATTCTGAATACCTTTATAATACATTATACATAAAGTCTTTAAGTAAAGTGTTACCCGAATATCTAAACTTTCCTAAATCTAGAAACATTTATTGGAGAAGCAAAATTACATAAACTATTAAGCCTTATATCATAAAACAAGGTTGGGGGGGGAGTAATGTAAAACAAAAAGAAGTAATTGAATTTATGCTTAAAAATGTACAAATTTCGGTCAGTGGGGTCAGAAAAATAAACTTGTTTCCCTTTGAATTAAGATTCTTTTTCTGACCCCATTGACAGATTTTTGTTCTTGTTTTAAGCATAAACTCACTTAATTCTGATGCATTTTTCAGACAGCAAGACTTAATATATGAAGATATTTTGATTCTCTAGTAAATGCATCTTGATTTAAGAATATTTAGATATTTCTACTTGAAAACAAGACAAAAACACTGAGGACACAATTTTTTGAGCAGAAGTTCAGATGTTCTTCATCTGTTGAAGCTCAAGATGTTCTTTGGATCATTTCAAATCATCAGATCATCAGGTTTTGTTGGCAGCGATGCCATAGAAGAACCATTTTTGGTTCCTCAAAGAACCTTTCAATGATCAGTTCTTAAAAGAACCTTTTTTTCTTACTGTGAAGAACATTTTAATAATCTAAAGAACCTTTTCCCCACTATAAAGACTTGAAAAGATTCCATAGATGTTAAAGGTTCTAAATGGAACCATCGATGCCAATAAAGAGCCTTTATTTTTAACAAACAAGGTGTAACTCAAAAAGTCAAATAATATTTTTGACTTGATGTTGTTATAGGTGTAGACATCCTCTCAGCCCTTGGCACAGTTAAAGCATGTACGTTGTGCTTTGTTTCATGACAGATCAAACCCTGTTGTCCAAGAGGTCACAGTTTCCCAAAGGAGCCATCCTACGCATATCAAAAACACGTGCCGCCTCGGTGAAAACTTATAAGCAGGTCAAATCGGTTAACCTTTCACAGCCTACCTCTCAGGACACACTTCATCTGAAGAGTTAACTAAACGCTAGACGGTCGATATATTGATCTTTGACAGCAAATCTGTTCAATGGACGTTTCCACACACCAAGGGGACACGAAACCCTTCAATAAGCTTCTCGATGGCGTCTGCGGCGGAGGGTTTTGTGATATGAGAGGCATAAATGCGATAGGCGTTCACCTTGCCACTTACCTCAATGATAATTTACGAGACTGAACCGTCTGAATACATAAAAGCGCTGCAACTCTTTAGTGCGACGGACTCCAATCAATATGAAACAAACCTCACCGCAACTGACACTTCATGTTTCAATATTTACACAAAAGTCCTTGAAATAACACAGTTTTGGCAAGGTTGAATGTCTCTGTCTCTGAATGTGCCACAATAACATGTTTTATTAGTCATTTGAGTAAAAATTGTGTGGATTCATCTGTTAATGTGGTATCGGCTGTTTCAGATAAAAGCAACAAACGTTGGTGGATTCAGGTGGCCTGTTCCTGTCTAGGTGTGCGGTACAACAATGCAACTCGCTGCTGAACTACCATAGTGCGGTGCATTGTTGAACACATCAACTAGTTAGTCGCCCAGACAGCAACATAGTGTCGGCCCTGATCTGCTACGCGTTGAATCTACATGTACCGGATGTGGGTTGGATCGATGTTGCTGTCTAGGTCACGACTGTTCCCTGAAACCGTATTGTCGCAAATTTGTCGTTCAACCACGTTGATTAATGACGTCACGCGGGTGGCGGAGTAATAACTTCTTTTAATGAATCCGTTTGAGATGTAATTAATGCCAGATTTTTTGCTATAAATGATAGACATGGCATCTGAGAAGTTCTCATTCTCAGTTATTTCCATATTCAAACTAGGCTCGTTCTAGAGCACATATGCACAAAACAGTGCTTTTAATCTCTTGACAAACTAAAAGACATACATTAAATTTGTATGTATTCGAAATAAAAGATATACAGTCTTGCTCAAAAGTTTACACACCCCTTGCAGAATCTGCAAAAATGTGAATAATTTGAACAAAATAAGAGGGCTCATACAAAATGCACGTTATTTTTTATTTAGCACTGTCCTGGATAAGATATTTTACATAAAATGTGTTTTTGTGGTGAATGTCAGCTTGCTTATTTTGCTCCAGATAAGGATTTATGTAAGTCCACATGTCATGCAAACAAGAAACTTCTAACCTTATCTTGAGAGCTTCGATGCTGTTTGCGAATGAATGCTGGAACGATGGTTTCGGGAAACACTGACAATGCTGATACTGACGGATCTTGCAACCATAGTTGGCTAACAATGCTTTTAGGAAACACAAAAAACATTGTTTTAAGCTTATAAAGCTACTGTATCATATTTGATCAACACATTTCTAAAGCCTCTAAATGATGAATTCAGTCTCTGTCTGATAGTTCAGACTCTTTTATCCAGTGAAAGTCTTTTAGTGTAATTGTCCAAACGTCCTCCTTCAGCTTCGTGCTGTCAAATCTGACCTGAGTTTATCAAGGAAACGCAAGAATAACTTTGATATTGTTAGTGATATCATCATGTATTATACAAATCATGAGTATCAAATGTGACCCTGGAGCACAAAACCAGTCCTGCGTCTCACGGGTGTGTCTGTGGCAATAGCCAACAACACATTGTATGGGTCAAAATTATCCTTTTTCTTTTATGCCAAAAATCATAAGGATATTAAGATCATGTTCCATGAAGATATTTTGTAAATGTCCTACCGTAAATATATCAAACATATATTATTAGTAGTAATATGCATTGCTAAGGACTCCATTTGGACAACTTTAAAGGAGATTTAGATTTTAAATTAGATTTTAATTTTATTTCGATTATTTAGAATTTTTTGCACCCTCAGATTCCAGATTTTCAAATAGTTGTATCGCGCACAAATATTGTCATATCCTAACAAACCATACATTAATGGAAAGCTTATTTATTCAGCTTTCAGGTGATGAAAATATATGTATAAAATTGACCCTTATGACTGGTTTTGTGGTCCAGGGTCATAAATATGATCATCAGGTTTATTAGTTCATCTGTCAATCATCATTGTATTGCATTGCATTATATGTTTGAAAACTACAGAGCTTTGAGCATAAAACAGCATTTAAATATCATCTTACCAAGACATATTATTGGCAGATATTGATATTAATATGCATTTTATGTATCTTCTAAACTGTTATAAAGATCTCATTGATTTACATCACAAGCATCAGAATTTCATCACTTTTTGTCCATATTAATATCAGCATCTGCAGCAAATTGCATATTTTTGCTCAGTTTGTCTCTGAATAAAATAATACTATGAATATAAAATAATATCTAAATAATATTCTCACTATATATCAGACTTTTGAGCCAAAAAATACTTTGCTTTAATAATATTTAAATATTTAATACTTAAATAAATAATATTAATATTTTTGCTTTAAAATGTCTAGATTTTTCAATAAATTAAGATATGGATAAATTAAGAATTTGTTCAATAAATTTGATTTTTCAGACTTTTAAACTTTCTTCCTGGATCAGTGGTATTTTAGTGTCATTGAGATCACAATTATAGCTTTTATTAATATTTTGGGTTCTTTTTAAATTTTATATTTTATGTTTTCATTTTAATTTTTAGTTAAAGTTTTAGTCATTATCCATTGTTTTTCCTCATTTTTTAAATGTATTTATTTATATGGCAGTATAATTTCTTATTTTATTTCAGTTTTAGTTTTTTAGTTATTTTAGTACATCAAATGAAGCTAAATTAAAACTATATAAAGTGAACTGTAATAACCCTGGTTTAATGACTCTGTGATCTGTGTGAATCACATCAGATTTAATGACAAGCTAACAGTGATCGCCCAGAAAGGCTTTAGTTTGACACGCATATAAAAAAATTAACTCCAAATTAACGATGAGCTTCATGTTTAAACATTCCTGACTCGTATAGCAAAGGTCTGGATGTTCTGGCATAATCCAGTCGCCACCATATCATCAGGACTCGTATCAAGAAATATTTCAATTAGCCGCTCATGTGGGCCGCGTGTCAAACGGTGTTAAGTGAGGTGTAATTTCCCAGGTTCTGAAGTCAAACACGGCTCCGACGCTCCCAGACGGCGTGTTCTCCACGGACCTGTCAGTCTCCCACCCAGAAGGCCATGCGGCTCACAGTCAAGGTATAGTGACAACTGTTAAATCGGACGTGGACTAGCACTACTGCGGTTAATGAGATTAGCAGAGCCTTCAGAGCTAATTAGCACTTGGTAACAACCTCTCATTAGCGGCGTGTGGGCCCTCAGCAACCACATGACACCGTGACATCATCAACATCGCCACACAAAACCCCACGCCATCTCAAAACCACGCTTTCATGTTTCAACAACATCCCTAAACTGAATTAATAAATTGAAAAGAATCAAACAAACAAACATGTCGTTTCTGATGTTCATGTTGTGAATGTGTGGAATATTTGTACTCATTGCTTTAATGCTGAACAGGGGTCCGTTCTTCTGAGATGATTTGACAGATCCCAGATCTTCTAATCGTGATAACTGATCTCTGGCTAATTGCGGATTGGATTAAAATATCTGGATTAAGTTGTCTGAGATTACTGCGCGTTCCTCTGTTCCCTGAAGAGGGCAGATGCATCGATACTCCAAACCACGATCAGCAATGCAGCGATTGGCTGCCGGCAAGACAGCAACATAATGACATCATATAATTAAAAAAGCCTCCTGGCAAAAATTAAACACTTGACACAAATTAAAAAAAAGAAAACCACAAATTTCTGGAACTTTATAAGGAAAACCAACATAAAAGTTATAATAGATAAATGAAATGTGCACTGTTTTTTTTAAACATGATTCCCAATTATTTATATTCATGGTTTTATAGTATTTGTACACCCTTTACATTTTTATTTCAGTGTTGTAATTAGCAATTCATTTAATTTTTAATGCAATTTGAAGCAGATTTGTTACGTGACAGCATTAATTAAAGTTTCTTAAGAGTCAAGATCCAGTTATCTGCTTCTCCTGTGCCGCATCAAGCCATCCCATAATATCCGTCATCACTCAAATGAATGCACGGCTCAGGTTAACGTTACAGCATGTGTGTAAGACTCCAATAAAATTATAAAGTAATTATTCTATCAAAAATAAATCACTCAATTAAGTGGCTGTGTCTATAGTATTATACACAACATTATAATATTAAAGTATCAACGCCGCTTAAAAAGATGCAATCTAATCCTGTTTACATGAAATAAGCTGCTCCCGAGCAGGTTTAAGCTTCCGGACCTGTTGCTATGACAGCAAGTCCAGGATGAGCTTCAAAGAACCAAACAATCCAAGATAATATTTGAAGCATACTTGGAATAAATAAATAAATAAATGAGAAATATTAATAATCTTTAAATTTACACAAAACTTATTATGGTATATACAGCTCTGGAAAAAATTCAGAGACCACTTAACATTGATTTCTGAACTTGGAGTGGTCTCTTAATTTTTCCAGAGCTGTATATATACACTCACCTAAAGGATTATTAGGAACACCTGTTCAATTTCTCATTAATGCAATTATCTAATCAACCAATCACATGGCAGTTGCTTCAATGCATTTAGGGGTGTGGTCCTGGTCAAGACAATCTCCTGAACTCCAAACTGAATGTCAGAATGGGAAAGAAAGGTGATTTAAGCAATTTTGAGCGTGGCATGGTTGTTGGTGCCAGACGGGCCGGTCTGAGTATTTCACAATCTGCTCAGTTACTGGGATTTTCACGCACAACCATTTCTAGAGTTTACAAAGAATGGTGTGAAAAGGGAAAAACATCCAGTATGCGGCAGTCCTGTGGGCGAAAATGCCTTGTTGATGCTAGAGGTCAGAGGAGAATGGGCCGACTGATTCAAGCTGATAGAAGAGCAACTTTGACTGAAATAACCACTCGTTACAACCGAGGTATGCAGCAAAGCATTTGTGAAGCCACAACACGCACAACCTTGAGGCGGATGGGCTACAACAGCAGAAGACCCCACCGGGTACCACTCATCTCCACTACAAATAGGAAAAAGAGGCTACAATTTGCACGAGCTCACCAAAATTGGACAGTTGAAGACTGGAAAAATGTTGCCTGGTCTGATGAGTCTGGATTTCTGTTGAGACATTCAGATGGTAGAGTCAGAATTTGGCATAAACAGAATGAGAACATGGATCCATCATGCCTTGTTACCACTGTGCAGGCTGGTGGTGGTGGTGTAATGGTGTGGGGGATGTTTTCTTGGCACACTTTAGGCCCCTTAGTGCCAATTGGGCATCGTTTAAATGCCACGGCCTACCTGAGCATTGTTTCTGACCATGTCCATCCCTTTATGACCACCATGTACCCATCCTCTGATGGCTACTTCCAGCAGGATAATGCACCATGTCACAAAGCTCCAATCATTTCAAATTGGTTTCTTGAACATGACAATGAGTTCACTGTACTAAAATGGCCCCCACAGTCACCAGATCTCAACCCAATAGAGCATCTTTGGGATGTGGTGGAACGGGAGCTTCGTGCCCTGGATGTGCATCCCACAAATCTCCAGTGTATATGAGTGTATATATATATTATTTTACTATTTATTTTATATATTATTTTAATTAAAGTACTCATCTATTATTTTTTATTATAAATATATATATATATATATATATACACTGATCAGGCATAACATTATGACCACTGACAGGTGAAGTGAATAACACTGATGATCTCTTCATCACAGCACCTGTTAGTGGGTGGGATATATTAGGCAGCAAGTGAACATTTTGATTTGAGCGAGTTTGACAAGGGCCAAATTGTGATGGCTAGACGACTGGGTCAGAGCATCTCCAAAACTGCAGCTCTTGTGGGGTGTTCCCAGTCTGCAGTGGTCAGGATCTATCAAAAGTGCTCCAAGGAAGGAACAGTGGAGAACCGGCGACAGGGTCATGGGCGGCCAAGGCTCATTGATGCACGTGGGGAGCGAAGGCTGGCCCGTGTGGTCCGATCAAACAGACGAGCTACTGGAGCTCAAATTGCTCAAGAAATTAATGCTGGTTCTGATAGAAAGGTGTCAGAATACACAGTGCATCTCAGTTTGTTGTGTATGGGGCTGCATAGCCGCTGACCAGTCAGGGTGCCCATGCTGACTCCTGTCCACCACCGAAAGCACCAACAGTGGCACGTGAGCATCAGAACTGGACCACGGAGCAATGGAAGAAGGTGGCCTGGTCTGATGAATCACGTGTTCTTTTACATCACGTGGATGGCCGGGTGTGTGTGCGTGGCTTACCTGGGGAACACATGGCACCAGGATGCACTATGGGAAGAAGGCAAGCCGGCGGAGGCAGTGTGATGCTTTGGGCAATGTTCTGCTGGGAAACCTTGGGTCCTGCCATCCATGTGGATGTTACTTTGACACGTACCACCTACCTAAGCATTGTTGCAGACCATGTACACCCTTTCATGGAAACGGTATTCCCTGGTGGCTGTGGCTCTTTCAGCAGGATAATGCTCCTGCCACAAAGCAAAAATGGTTCAGGAATGGTTTGAGGAGCACAACAACGAGTTTGAGGTGTTGACTTGGCCTCCAAATTCCCCAGATCTCAATCCAATCGAGCATCTGTGGGATGTGCTGAACAAACAAGTCCGATCCATGGAGGCCCCACCTCGCAACTTACAGGACTTAAAGGATCTGCTGCTAACATCTTGGTGCCAGATACCACAGCACACCTTCAGGGGTCTAGTGAAGTCCATGCCTCGACGGGTCAGGGGACCAACACAATATTAGAAAGGTGGTCATAATGTTATGCCTGATCGGTGTATATATATATATGAACAGAACATTTTTATTTATTTGTTTGTTTGTTTACAAACACAACACTATTTTCTGCTTGTGATATAATGAACACAGATCCGTGAGGAGGAGCAGGTCCAGACGAGTGTTCCCTCCCTCCATCAGGATGACGGGATCACTCCCTCCTCTGGCTCTGGATTGGACTCAGCCTCGGGATGTTGATCTGTGGAAGCATCTGCTCAGAAGCCTGTCCTGCCTGCAGCTCCAGCAGAGCCCGTCCTGACACAGACACACGTACAACACACGTGGAGCAGTTATCAATTTATGATTACAATAAAACTGCCCAGGGCCGTAGCGAGGGTATGCGGGCCCCGGTGCCTCGGTTGAAGTCGCAGGGGCCGTGAGAGTCATCACCACCAGCGATGGCTCAACAACTGACCACTAGAGCTGGACAGAATGACCTTATCAGTGCTGTTATTGGTAACTAAAACTATTTAAAATCATTTTCATTCATAGGAATTAAGATAAAATTAAAATATTAGATGAAAAAATTAAATGAACAATAGAAATGTAACCTTTGCAACAAACTGAAATAAAATAAAATGAAGTTCTAAAAAGTACTAACAATACTAAAACTAAAACTGGAATTAAAATGAAAACAATAAAATGAAAAGCACAAAGCAAAATAACTAAAACAATCTTGAATCCAATTAAATACTGGAAATAAAAGCTAATTCTAAATATTATTAAATACTATAATAGGATATAATCAATACTAAAATCACACTGAACTGTACATCACAGTTTGAATAATTATCACAGTAACAGCATATAAAAAGGGTTTATATATAAAACACCCATATATGGTCAATTTTAATATATAACATGTGGCCTATTTTTGGATATTCAAGTCATTTTTATATGTTTTTATTTGTAATGATGGACTCAAAAGCTGCAAAAGAACAGATGTTCTTTCGTTCGTTCGCATAAACAACTTTGCATAATTTAACCAAAGATGTTGTGATCTCAATATTATTATTATTATTTAAAAAATATTACACAAAATAGGAAATAAAAAAATTTATTATTATTATATAAAAATATTAAAGAAAATAAGAAATAAAAATTATTATTATATTTTTGAAAAATATTTTTCCCCCTTTTTTTTAAACAGTGAAATAGTACATGATGTGTGGATAATTTCCACATTTCCACAAAGAGAGCAGCCGAAAGAGAAAGAGAGAGTGAAATATTACAATAGTAATATTTGATTGTAAACTAAAAATTGGGTATTTAAGAATTAATCGTGCAGTCCTGTTTTATAGCACACTTCTACTGTTGCACAGCACATATCACCAAACTGCAAAGCCTTACTAATCACCAAGAAAAGTTTTTACTAGGATCTCTCAATGCCCCTTGAGACGATTAACCACAGCAAACGGGCTGAACTCAGCTGTCTCTCGGTCAGTGCGTGTGATTGACAGGCTGCTCTGATCACAGATGACCTTGACCGTGAGGACGGCCGGGGTCAGACGCGCACTGATGCAGGACATCGCCATATTGGGAGCCGCCTGACTCACAATGCGGCGCTGGCAGCAGATGGGCCGCACACGGCCACGCCCGCACACACCCACCAAACAGATGTGGGCGGACGGCTCCGGGGAATACAGCAGCTTAGACCAGCACTTCTGGACACACACACTCTTACTGCTGCACATCTGCACTTCTGGAGGCCCTTCAGACACATCAGCAAATGCTCATGTCTTCACAATCATCTCCCATCAGTACATTTTAAGGACTGCATTGAGTATGTTTCTCAAAATGTTTGATTATCATTGGTTTAGGATGCCAGAACACCCTGGAACCAAGCAATAATCACAAGGAGTCGAATTGTATCAATCTACATTAGAGTGACATCTGTATCTAGAGAAATCAGGTGAAATTGAATCTTTATTGTGTTTGAGTGTCAAGAGACTCAAGGAGTCGTGTTGAGTTTGAAAAGGGATGATCGTATTGTATAAACAATTAATTAGAAGCACACATTAAGTATTCATCTGTATTAAATGTGCATTGTGCCTGGAGAGACTCGGAGCCAATATAAAGCTGTTTCCATTAAGTATCATCTAATTAATGCCATTCATTATTGACACAATATTTTTCGTTCAACTTGCAGGAGTCACCGTTGTCTGTTTGCCCTGACTTTCAAGAAACCTTAAACCTGCTGCTTTACATCCAGGATTGACTTGAGTAAAAGTACATAATGAACACACATCTGCTGTCTA
This sequence comes from Rhinogobio ventralis, assembly GCA_039654625.1. Taxonomy (NCBI): domain Eukaryota; kingdom Metazoa; phylum Chordata; class Actinopteri; order Cypriniformes; family Gobionidae; genus Rhinogobio; species Rhinogobio ventralis. Next base: position 2,101,600 of record CM077202.1, read on the forward strand.
CATAGGCAGCATCCTAACCTGAGACGCACGGCGAATGATTTGGAAGATGCTAAAGAAATCGCACATCACACACATATCAGTATTTAAAAGTACACTATATTGGCAAACGTATTGGGACGCCCCTCCAAATCACTAAATTCAGGTGGCCACAGGTGTATAAATCAAGCACTAGGCGTGCAGACGCTTCTACAAACATTAGTGAAAGAATGGGTCGCTCTCAGGAGCTCAGTGAACTCAAGCGTGGTACCGTGATAGGTTGCCACCTGTGCAATAAGTCCATTCCTGAAATTTCCTCACTACTAAATATTCCACACTCAACTGTTAGTGGTATTATAACAAAGTGGAAGCATTCGGGAACAACAGCAACTCAGTCATGAAGTGGTAGGACACGTTTAATCACAGAGCGACTTTCTGCAGAGTCAATAGCTACAGACCTCCAAACTTCGTGTGGCCTTCAGATGAGCTCAAGAACAGTGCGTAGAGAGCTTCATGGAATGGGTTTTCATGGCCGAGCAGCTCAACCCAGCCTTACATCACCAAGTGCAATGCAAAGCGTGGGATGCAGTGGGGTAAAGCACGCCACCACTGGACTCTAGAGCAGTGGAGACGTGTTCTCTGGAGTGACCAATCACGCTTCTCTGTCTGGCAATCCCATGGACGAGTCTGGGTTTGGCGGTTGCCAGGAGAACGGGACTTTCCTGACTGCATTGCCAGTTTGGGGATGGCCCCTTCCTGCTCCAACATGACTGCACACCAGTGCACAAAGCGTCGGTCCATAAAGACATGGATAAGTGAGTTTGGTGTGGAGGAACTTGACTGGCCTGCACAGAGTCCTGACCTCAACCCGATAGAACACCTTTGGGATGAATTAGAGCGGAGACTGCGAGCCAGGCCTTCTCGTCCAACATCAGTGCCTGACCTCACAAATGCGCTGTTCAAAAATTCCCATAAACACACTCCTAAACTTTGTGGAAAGCCTTCCCAGAAGAGTTGAAGCTGTTATAGCTGCAAAGGGTGGGCCAACTCCATATTAAACCCTACGGATTAAGAATGGGATGTCATTAAAGTTTATGTGCATGAAAGGCGTATCTCAAAATTCAAAGAGGTGTGTATTGTAATTTTCTGTTCAACCTCTTACATAGCCTTGTTTCTGCAACGACATTCATCATGTTTACTACAGCAACGGCTGACATGTTTACATTTTATGTGCCGTGAGAAAGTGACATTACCCAGACAGCAACCCAGTGTCAGCCCAGATCCGGCCCACATCTGGTACACATGGATTCCACACATACCAGATGTGGGCCGGATCTGGGCCGACACTATTTTACTGTCTGTGTAGCTATGTTTCCATGCAAGTTGCGAATTTAACTTGGAATAATTGGCACAAAATTGGAATAATTTTCCATCCCATGTTTTCAAGAGAATAAAATCGTCACTTCCTGGGAAATTGGTGCAAAATATCAGTAATAAAACTGTAAGTTTCTGCAGTCAGGCTCTTTTTCCTCCATCATAAATGAGTGTCGTCTCAGAGCGTCAGGCGAAACTCAATAAACGCTGTCATGTTCTCTTGCGTAGGGATGCTGGTGTTTGGGAATTAAACCAAATCATTCTGATCACAGACTTTCACTCAGGCGTTTCAGAGCCACCAAACCAACATTTGAGATGCTGCAATGCCATTGGTCCGCTGGTTAGTCAAGTCAAGTCACCTTTATTTATATAGCACTTTTTACAATGCAGATTGTTTCAAAGCAGCTTCACAGTGTTAACGGGAAAATAATGAACAGAATTTGATTCGGCTGTACAGCCGCTCTGGAGAAAAGAGTGATGTCTTCCAGCTCAGTTCAATTATCATATAGTGTCAATGCGGGCAGATCAGTAACATAGTTGAATATTTAGTGTCCCCAACTGAGCAAGCCAAAAGCCAAAGGTGACAGAGGCGACAATGGCAAGGAACCAAAACTCCATCAGGTGACAGAATGGAGAAAAAAAACCTTGGGAGAAACCAGGCTCAGACAGGGTGCCAGTTCTCCTTTGGCCAACGAACAAACAGTGTATGATTATGATTCAGGCAACATTACAGGCCAGTTATCCAATCACAGCCTCTGCTGAAGCAAAGTGAGTTTATTGTTGTGCATCAAGAGATTTATTCTGTACAACTTATTATCGGATAAAAAAATTGCCCTCCTCATATGTTTTTTTTATGCACATTTTTAGAATTTATGCACATCTTGGCATTTCCATCCAGTAGTTTTTTTTTAATGCAATTTTCCAAAAATTTACAGAAATAGGTGTATAGAAACACAACTATAAGCAGAAAAGCTACGCAAAATTGATTAAAGCGGTCATCCTCCAAAGTTTTTTGTTGTGCATCGAGGGATTTATTCAGTAAATGTGTTTCCATCATATTTTATGCGCATGTCTTCTTTTCGGATAAAAAAAATTGATTACACTTTATTTTAAGGTGACGTAGTTACATTGTACTTCCTCAAATAAGTACTGAGTAATATTCATTAATTACATGTACTTACTATAGAATTACGGTAAGGGTTAGGGTTTAGTTTAGGGTTAGTTACTTGTAACTATGCATAATTTACGGTTATTACTACAGTAAGTACATGTAGTAACGTGTAAGTACGTCACCCTCAAAATAAATTGTTAACAAAAATTGCACTCCTTATTTGAGTGCATAAGTTTTTATGCACATCTTGGTGTTTCCATCCAGTGTTTTTTATGGCCTGACAGCCTGAAGAAGGCTTTATAAACTTAAAAATAAGAAATAAAGCCTTTTTTCCCCTTTTTTTTTATTTAAACCATTTATTGGTATTTTTCTGCATTACAATAATTATATTTTGCAAGGTTTTGGAACAGAGCCCACATCTGCACAAAGGATGACAACATACTGATGAGATGTCAAAATTCAACCCAGACATTATAGTTACATTTCAAAGAGTTGTGCACCATAACTTGTCAAATTCCTGGTGAAGTTAATTAATTAAGTGGGTATTAACATTATCTAAATCAGAAGACCTCTGGATAGATGACTTTCCTCGTGTGAGCTAATCTCTGTCGCGCTCGCTCTATTGTTTACACGCGTTTTGAGAGGTAAAGACGTCTTCTCAAACAGAATCTAACCATTAGGATATAATCCTGCCGTTTTGAGACTAGTAGCAAGTTTGTGGCTAGATTACTGGGCAACGGAGAGTTAGCGAGCGTTGGATAATTCCCGATTCCAGAACAAAGGCGGCGTAGGGCAATGAAATGAAGGAGGGGGATTGTGGCTGATAACACACAGCCCCATTCTGAGTGCCTGCCCTCTTCAATGGCTGCGATTAAAAGGTTATTACAGCCTCCCTCATCTCGGCTAATTGGATTATTTGGAGGGATTTAGGAAAACGAATTTAGGCGAGCAGCTTCCAAAACTCTTTGCCTACTTCTTCGAATGAAGATTACAAAGTTGAGAGGCTGTTAAACACACAGCAGTGGTTACTTCAGTACATTCTTAAGAGTTTGTTTACATGCATTACATTACATCAGGACATTAACATTTTAAACAACGTCATCCGTACACCCAGATTTTTACACTGATTTCGCCTTTTATGTAAATGCAAAATGCCTTTATCAGCGTTTTGTCATCTGTTTGTTTGTTGTTCAATCAAAATATGTGTCTGTTTTTTTTATGTCATGCTGTCAACGCAGTTTGGTTGTGTTGTTAGATATTCGATTGTAATGTTAAAATCCTAAAAACTAGTGACACCTGAACCGAACCGAAACAAAAAAAACAAAGTAAACAAAAGTCCTATTTGGACGGTAATTGTTTCTCATGGGGTCGTAAGGTATTTTCATAATTTACAGGGGCTAGTCAGTGATTTTATTGCCGTCCAAATCCAGATGTCAGTGTTTCTCTAACACCACCCGCGTAAAAAATCCCCGGACAAATTACCTACTGTTTTTTGACAAACACCAAGGTCATGTGGTAATTTAATTGTTGTCTGAATCCACATCTCTGAGTTTTCAAGAATATATCACTTCAAAATTCACTGTTTATATCCTTTTTTGACCACTGCAGAGCACCGTACGGTTGCACTTCGCTGTAATTTGGATGCATTTTTAAAGATCTAGACTTTTATCACTGAAATGCTGGCAAGTATTTACAAGAGCAATATATTTCATCACCGCTCAAAAAATAAAAAGAAGAAAAGCATGTAAACATTTGAAATGAGCCGTTATTATGGCAGCAATTATATATGTTAAAATAACAAGCAGCATTATGTTTACCTCATGTAAATAAGAGGCTGTATTAACTTATTTCTGCTCATTTCCATGTGGAATAAAATGACATCCTTTATTTTGAGATAAAATACAAGACAGAAAACGTCTCTGTTATGTATGTAACCCTCGTTCCGACGAATTGGGGATCGCTTTCAAAGACCAATCTACTTCGAGTGTAACTAAACGAGCCAATGAACATTGGCATGCGGTTCACGCATTCCACGCTCCTCCCGCAGCGTGGGTATAAATAAGGAAGTGGAAGCACCGCATCTTTGCTTTTCCGCTGAGGAGCCGAACTAGTGACTCGGCCGATCAGTGGAGGTACAGCACCTGTGGTGACGGGACGTACGTCTCCATTCGCTCCTTCAAGGAACGAGGGTAACATATGTAACCGTACGTCGTAACTGACCGACAAATTGGAGATCTACCAAAAACGCCACAGACGGTGGCCCTTCCAGCTCTCTGCTTGAGCTTCCTAGCTGGTCCGCCCCATCCCATGGGGTCACCGTAGGGACCGCTACATATGGACACCCAGCCTAACACAGGTTCCACCACGCATACAAGTGTAGTCCTAGCGTCAGACACTCACAAAGTCTGACTGCCGAGGGTGACGGAGGAACTCAACAGGGTTAGCCATCTCTAGGGAACACTACTGGAGTCTACTGGAGAAATGCTGGGGGCGAGTACAAGGGGAGATACCTGCTGTCTGTGGCAGACACTGATCCTGAGAGTGAGCCAGTATGAGCCAGTCGTCGAGATAGGCGGTGGCCCTCGGCAACGAGCAAGCGGAGGCGCTGCAGCCGACGACTGGGTGGAGGCAGCAGCTGGTCGTCGGGGCAGGATGTTCTTGATCACCTCCGTCTGCTTCTGTGCTACCGAAAACTGCTGGGCGAAGTTTTTCGATAGGGTCGCAGAAGAGGCCAGCCTGGCCGAGAGGGGCGTTGAGGAACCAAACCTTGTCTGGCTCACGCATGTCCGCCAGGTTGAGCCACAGGTGGCGTTCCTGGACCACGAGTGTGGACATCGCCCGACCCAGGGAGCATGTGGTAACTTTCGTCACCCTAAGATCGAGGTCGGTCGCCGTACGCAGTTCCTGCATAACCCCTGGTTCGGAACTACCCTCGTGCAGTTCCATGAGCGCTTTGGCCTGGTAGACCTGCAGGAGCGCCATGGCATACAAAGCCGACGCAACTTTTCCACAGGCTGTGTAAGCCTTGCCCGAGGACGAGAACTTACACGCCTGGGAGAGGGGGGATCTCCAAGTACCCCTTAGCCGTGCTGCCATCGAGGGTAGGGAGGGCAGAAAAAGGTGAGGTCCACAATTTGGCTCCTGATGCACTTCTGGGAAGAATGCCACCGGGCGCTGAACGGGCCGCCCAGAGAAACCAATCGTCCAACTGTGAAGGTTCGGGATATGGTGGAGGGTTCCACTCGAGCCTGACACTTGCAGTGGCCTGGGAAAGCATAGCCGTGAGCTCTGGATCAGACTCGGGCAACGCTACCACACCCGAAGGGGGCAATGCAGCCGAATCCTCATCTCCAGAGGACATTAGCTCGCCCTCCAACGCAGTGACTGACATACAGTCCTCGGCCAGAGCCTCAAAAGAAACGACTGGCCCCCAATGGGCATCAGGAGATCACCAAATCGTGGACGACACCTTATTCTGCCCTTACTACCGTGTAAGCTCTTTTAGAAAATTGCTCTTTTAAATGTGCTGAAGCACACAGGGGAGATGGCCGTGTCTCACAACAGTTCTAATAGTGCAAGCCTGTTGTGAGCACTCAAACTCATTGAAGACGCAACTCTCCGATGCCCAGCTGAGATCACGACCACCGCTGTACTGTGCCGTCACACCCGTACCAGACCAGAGCATCCTTCCAAAAAGCAGACTCATAGTTATAACTCTTCGTAGAAAACAACAAACTCTTGAAACAGCAGTTGTTCGGCTCCGAAGCAGAAAGCAAAGATGCGGCGCTTCCACTTCCTTATTTATACCCGCGCTGCGGGAGGAGCGTGGAATGCGTGAACCGCATGCCAATGTTCATTGGCTCATTTAGTTACACTCGAAGTAGATTGGTCTCTGAAAATGATCCCCAATTCGTCGGTCAGTTCCGACGTACGTCGAACGTGACCGACTGAAAGGGAACCATTTTAACTATAATGTGCATCTATATATCTTCCTATTTTTAAACAGATTTAAATAATTAAATAATAATTAGGATATTATTTTCCTATTATTAAATTAAATATGCATTTATTCTTATTATACCAAGCATATGACATTTTATTTACAGCATACAATCATGTTATTGACCACGTGAGCAGCGCGTTCCCAGGTGCGCAGGATCACAAAACTTGCTCCTCCACCGTGAATAAATCACCATCCGAATGCCCGATTTTTTATTACTGAGGGGGCATGCAAATTTATTTTTACGGACTTCCACGTGAGAAACAATTACCGTCCGAATAGGGCTTTATACAACGCATATAAACGCATACCTCGGGTCTTTAGTGACGTCACTCCTCATTCATTTTAAAGTTAGACATTAACCTTCTTAATATTCCTCAGTCAATTCATTATAAAAAAAAAGAAAGAGAAAAAAATAATAAAATTATAAAAGAATGCCTGTTTTCCCATTATAATTTTTTTTTTTTGGTAAAATTTTTATAGATGACCCGAGGTGTGTAATAGTGTAAGTATATTTTTTCTGAAGCACAACAATAATTGAATCTTTGATGACTGAATAAGTGCGATGTGCGATGAGTGGCAATGTCTGATACACAATGATGAAGTGACGTTTCACTCATAGTCACCGCAGGCAGAAAACAAAAGAATAGGAAGAATCATCAGCAAAACCTGAAATGGCTCAGAGCTTTACTGCAGAGCAAGTTCTGAACGCAGTCAAATATTAGTGTCACTGTCACTGATGGTGGATCTGATGAAGAAGCTGTCAGCGATCAGAATATTGATTCTGAAGGTGCTGAAAATGATAGCTTTGAGAATATGTTTGAGATGGCGAATATGAGCCAGATGCTGAATGTACAGAAATGAGCTCTGACGAGGACAGTGATGATGGTATAAAACATCTGCTCCAACCCTTCCAAGCTCCAAAAGATAACAAAATATGCTTTATTTTATTCTCCTGTAATTGTTACTTTAATATCAGGAGAGTTTTATATTATCACGACCAGTAGAGATCCATCCGTGTTAGATATACAGTAGATCCGGGTCGCTAAAGACATGAATATGTAATAATGATTGCCGAAACATTCATGCATTTAAGGGTTAATAATAAATTAATTAAATGTATTTAAGAATTAAAACACTTAAAAAACTGAGACATAGACAAATATTTAAGTTGCATAAAGCAGTTAGGTAACACTTTGCTGTTCCATCGTTAATGAATAAAAACACAGGAACAGATGACTGACACAATATTAACACTAATAACACCCAACAGATATTCTACTAACTATAACTACATTTCAACTAACTCTCATTGGACTGTTAGTAGCCTTTTAGGTTAGGATTGGGGTCAGTAGAATAAGACGACATGTAGTTGCAAAGTTACTTATTGTCAGACACAGACGAGAACAGGCAAGGTAAGTCAATGTAAATAGTTTATTGTAGAGAAAACCGGGGCTAGAGTGGAGAGACAAACAGGTGAGAGGATATGCATATGAGACTTGGTTGCAGATATGATTGCAGGCTTATCTGAGTTTAACACTGTCCTTCTTGAATGCAGGATCATCTGTAGGATAGATGGCTGAAGCTGAAGGACACAGATGGGTGACACAAGGAAGCGGATAGACACAGAAGGATGGCAGATGACAGAAGACTGAAGTCAGCTCAGGAATACTGGTAGATTGCTCAGGTGAGTAGAAGCAGGAGTCCATAGACAAGACCAGACAATGTGACTATGTGAGGTGTGTGCTTATTTAGCAGGTTGATGAGGGTGTAGATGAGGTGCAGGTGTGTGTGATTGTGAATTGCATGCAGGTGAGGGCCAGGGAGGATGATGGGAAATGTAGTGATGAGGTGGTGACTAGCTGGTGACTAGCTGGTGACCGTGACCTAACAAGGGTAACCTGGGAACTAAGGAATGGCGGGAAAATGAACAAAGGAACACAGGAATGAGTACCATGTCGGAGTACCGGCGAATAGGAATCTCGCTCGCGAGAGCCAATCTACTTCGAGTGAAACTAAACGAGCCAATGCACATTGGCATGCAATGATTGCACCAGGTGCTCATGCTACGCAGCGCGGGTATAAATGAGACACAGGTGTTTGCATCAAATTAGCTTTTTGATGAGGAGCCAAGTAGGTGCAGAGGACATGGCGACGGGATGTGGCGTCTCTGTTCCCTCCTTCAGGGAACGAGGGTTACATACATAACCGAGACGTTCCCATTTAGTCGGTCACTCTCGACGCCACGTCGGAGTCCCGACGAATAGGAATTCCTACCAAAGTGCCATGGCCTCTGCCCCCATCCAGTGCCCTGTGTGAGCATCCTGAGCTCTCTTACCTGATGAGACGGGGCTCATACAGAGAAGTCCATCACTGCTGTTCCGCATGACCCGTTCAGTGACTATTGGATAACACTGGGAAAGCGTGCCCTAGTGAAGGGAAGGGTGATGGAGGACTTCTGGAGAATGTAAACGCCGTAGCGCAGCAAGTCGACAAGAGCCCGGGCCTCTCAATGCTTCTACCCGTTTAAGGTGAGAACACAGGAGGAAACCGGCTCTACACGTAGGCTATAGAATCTAGCGAACGTGTTGGGTGTCGCCCAGCCCGCAGCTCTACAGATGTCTGACAGCGAGGCACCACGTGCCAGCGCCCAGGAGGATGCAACACTTCTAGTAGAGTGTGCTCACACCCTGAGCGGACAGGGCACAACTTGTGCTTGGTAAGCCAAGGTGATGGCATCCACTATCCAGTGGGCCATCCTCTGCTTGGGGACAGCCTTTCCCTTCTGCTGGCCTCCGTGACAGACAAAGAGCTGATCTGAGGTCCTGAAGCTTTGAGTTCTATCCACGTAAATCCGCAGAGCGCGGACGGGACAGAGCAAAGCTAGGGCTGGGTCTGCCTCCTCCGGGGGCAGCGCTTGCAGGTTCACCACCTGGTCCCTGAAGGGAGTGGTAGGAACCTTGGGCACATAGCCAGGCCGGGGTCTCAGTACCACGTTGGTGTCACCCGGCCCGAACTCTAGGCACAATTTGTTGACCGAAAATGCCTGCAGGTCCTCTACCCTCTTGATGGAGGCCAGTGCGGCCAACAGCAAAGTCTTCATAGACAGAATCTTTAGCTCTGCTGACCGCAACGGCTCAGATGGGGCATTCTAAAGTGCTCGGAGCACCAGAGCAAGATCCCAAGAGGGTATGGAGGGAGGTCGAGGAGGATTTAACCGTCTCGCCCCCCTGAGGAACCTGACGACTAGGTCGTGCTTCCCAACCGTCTTACCTTCTACGTGGTCATGATAGGCGGATATTGCAGCAACATAGACCTTGAGGGTGGAGGGCGACAGCCTATGCTCCAACCCTCATTGCAGGAAGGAAAGCACAGACGTGATCGAACATCGTCGGGGCTCTTCTCGGCGAGAAGAACACCACTCAACGAACAGGTTCCACTTCAAAGCATAAGCTTCTTGTAGACGGTGCTCGTGCCGAAGTGTTGGTGTTAACTACCTCTTGGGGTAAGTCACCTAGAACCTCCGCGTCCCGTCCAGGGGCCAAACATGAAGCTTCCACAGATCTGGACGCGGGTGCCACATGGTGCCCCGTCTCTGAGTCAGAAGGTCCTTCCTCAGAGGAATCGGCCAAGGAGGGGCTGTCGCGAGGAGCATAAGTTCTGAGAACCAGGTCCGTTTGGGCCAGTACGGCGCCACCAACAGGACCTGCTCCTCGTCCTCCCTGACCTTGCACAGTGTCTGTGCAAGTAGGCTCACTGGGGGAAATGCATATTTGCGCAGTCCCTGGGGCCAGCTGTGCGCAAGTGCATCCGTGCCAAGTGTACCCTCGGTCAGCGAATAGAACCACTGGCAGTGGGACGTTTCTGGGGAGGCAAACAGGTCGACCTGTGCCGCCCCGAACTGTCTCCAAATCAGCTGAACCACCTGGGGGTGGAGTCGCCATTCCCCTGGGAGCGCAGCTCATGAAAGCTCGTTGGCCACACGGTTGCTCACACCAGGGACATGAATGGCCCGAAGCGACCTCAGACACTTCTGACTCCAGAGGAGGAGATGGCATGCGAGTTGCGACATGCGACGGGAGCGCAGACCACCTTGTCGGTTGATATATGCAACGGTCGCAGTGTTGTCCGTGCGGACCAGTACATCTTTGCCCCGTAACAGCCTTTTGAGGCGGCTCAGAGCAAGATGCACTGCTAGCAACTCGAGGCAGTTGATGTGCCAATGCAGGTGCGGGCCCGTCCAAACCCCTGACACTGCATGCCCGTTGTACGTGGCTCCCCAGCCCATGGCAGAGGCATCCGTGAAGACCACAGCATGCCTGGACACCTGTTCCAGGGGCACTCCGGCCCGAAGGAACGACAGGTCTGACCATGGGCTGAAGGATTGGCGGCAGGCCGGTGTGATGCTCACCCAGTGAGTGCCACGTTGCCACGCCCATCTCGGGACTCGGCCGTGTAGCCAATGCTGAAGCGGTCTCATATGAAGCAGGCCGAGAGGTGTTACTGCGGCTGCGGCTGCCATATGCCCCAGGAGCCTCTGAAACTGTTTCAGTGGGACCGCCATCCTGCCTTGAAACGTGTTCAGGCAGTACAGCATCGACTGGACGCACTCCTCTGTGAAGGTGCGCTGTCCGTTCGACCGAATCTAACTCCATACCGAGAAAAGAGATCCTCTGCACGGGGGCGAGTTTGCTCTTTTCCCAGTTGACCCGAAGACCCAACTGGCTGAGGTGTCTGAGCCGGAGATAGAGGAAACTGCTCTTTTATTGAAAATTTGGGTACCAAATTAAACAGAAATAAAACGGAACACAAAATTCTCCACCCGGCCCTCCTCCGGGGGATGGAGCGGTGCGGTCACCGTCTCCAGAAGAGCAGTCCTCCCCATCTCCAGGTCGCCCGTCTCAGGGCCGCTTGCCCTTGCTCTTGCCACCCCTCTTGGCAGAGGCCTGGACGGGCGGGGCGGCCTGCTTGCGCCCGACTCCACTACGTCGCTTGGGTGGAGGCTGCTGCTGCGACGCGGGAGCGGAGGCAGATGCAGGCGGCCGCCCTTGGCGACAAGCAGGCTGAGGCGCTGCCGGCGGCGGGGTGGAGACAGCAGCTGTCCGCCGTGGCAGGATGTGACTGATCGCCTCAGTCTGCTTCTGTGCGGCCATGAACTGCTGGGCGAAGTTCTGGACCGCGTCGCAGAAGAGGCCGGTCTGGGACACGGGGGAATTAAGGAACCTGATCTTGTTGGTTTCCCTCATGTCAGCCAGGCACAGCCAGAGATGGCGTTCCTGGACCACCATAGTGGACATCGCACGACCCACTGCCCGCGCCGTAACCTTCGTCGCACAAAGTGCGAGGTCCGTTGCGGTTCTCAGTTCCTGGAGAACTGCGGGATCGTGACCACTCTCGTGCAAAGTCTTCAGTGCCTGGGCCTGATGGACCTGCAACAACGCCATAGCGTGTAAGGAGGAGGCAGCATGCCCACAAGCCTGATAGGCCTTTCCGATCAGATCGGACGAGTACCTACAGGCCCGGGAGGGGAGACACGGGTTCCCCCTGGATATGGAGTTAGGGCACAGTTGCATAGCAACGGCCCGTTCCACGGGGGGAACCTGCGTGTAACCCTTCTGCGCTCCCCCATCGAGGGTGGTGTGGGAGGAGGAGCCACGGGGACAGTTTCGGGCAGTGAAAGGTGCCGTCCACGACCTAGTGAGCTCGTCATGCACCTCCGGAAAGAAAGGAACCGGGGTGGGGCGCTGAGAACCAGCACGAGCCACCCGAGAAACCATTCGTCCAGCCTCGAGGGTTCGGGACATGGTGGAGGGTTCCACACGATCCCGACTCTCTCAGCGGCCCGGGAAAGCATGGCCATCATTTCCGGATCCGTATCGGGAACAGCGGATCTTCCCGAAGGAGCCCCCTGCGCCGACACGTCATCTCCAGAAACTTCTGACCCTCCCTCCGATGCAGCGATGGACATCTGATCATCAAGAGGAGCCCCGAAGGATACGGATGGTACACACCTCGTGGGTGGCCCACCGCATTCCAACGGCAGCTCTACTGGCTGCGAAGAGCAGGAGGGGTGAGGGTTCCCCGTGGGTTGGGTCCCTGGGGCAAGCGCACTCACCGTAATCCTCAGATCACCCGTGCTACTGCCTGAAGTAACCCTCTGTGGAGGATTAGATCAAGGCAGAGGCACGGGGACTCCACCCCTTGCGAGATGGAGTCTCGACCGCAACTCCGAGATGGTCATGTTCCCGCAGTGAGAACATGAGTCATCCACCAGCGCTGCCTCAGCGTGCTGAACGCCCAAACACGAGATACAGCGCTTGTGACCATCCCTCGGTGTAACCACCGCATCCAGAAACACACAGATAGAATGTCATCCTGAAAAGGACGCAAGCTCTATCTGTGTTGCTCTTTTAGAAGGACGCTCTCCTTGGTGCTGAAGCACGCAGGGGGAGGGGTCGCGGCGACACAGTCAGGGGATAGTGCAGCTTGACGTGCGCGCTCTCTCACACGAATGCGCTCTCTTACCAGCCATAAGAACGGCTTTTTAGCGCTCTCCACCTAGCGCACCGAACCAGCTGTGAGAACAGCCTTTGTGTTTGCTCAAAAGAGAAAAAGAGAGATGATCAAAGAACCACACGACCCGCTGCAGTGCCGTCACACCAACACCGACTGAAGAGATCGCTTCCAAAAGGGCAGGCTTCTTTTCAGTCAGGACTGCAAAGTAGAGAATGATATCTGGCTGAACTATCTACCACTCGGCTCCAAAGCAAAAAGCTAATTTGATGCAAACACCTGTGTCTCATTTATACCCGCGCTGCGTGGCATGAGCACCTGGTGCAATCATTGCATGCCAATGTGCATTTAGTTTCACTCGAAGTAGATTGGCTCTCACGAGTGAGATTCCTATTCGTCGGTACTCCGATGTGGCGTCGAGAGTGACCGAATGAATGGGAACACCACACAGCGTCTCATTCTTGTGTAATGGCAGATGAAAAGACCAGTTAATTAATGAGCAGCATAGAACTGAATTGTGATGGGTTGTGATTTATGATCAATAATACAAAATTTAGTTTTGAACCTACAAACGACAGTGGGGTTCCCATTTTCTTATATATGGTTATTACTCTGTTAAGGTGGGGAAAACAATTTGTAGTGGTTTGATTTGATAATTTTCTTTTGCTTTGGAGTTTGGAGTGAAATTGTGTTTTATTTGTGATTAAGTGTGCACATATTTGCAGAGCAATTTCCATTGGATATGATTGGGAACCCTGTTGTCTGTAACGGTTACAAGTTTGTCTCTTTGTTATTTATGATTACTTGTTGTGCTGCTTTTGAATGTTTGCAAAGAAACACACTGTAGTCGTTGCCCTTTTAAGTTCTCATCCTCTCTTGTAAGATGATGGGGTTACATTTAGTTTAAATTAACAGAAATAAAATATATATAATAAAACTATGTATTCTTATTTAAGAAAAAAAGATAATCACAGCAGCATTACTAAAACTTTAACTATTAAATATTAATAATAACTCAGTAATACTAAAATATCACTAAATATTATGACATTCACGATATTCTCTAATTTTGATCACTAAAACAATATATATTGAAAAAATATTGCTAATATTTGATTATGCATAACCTTTAGACTGTTTACTGGATTTCGGAACAGGCCGATTTACTTTATGAAGATAAAAATGCCCATTTTTCTACTAAACTTCCAGGCATATCCTGTCCTGACGTCTGTTTTGTAAGGGTGAAGATGGCCAGCGATTGCAGGTAAGGGGCAAGGTTGTTGCGAGCGCTGGTGAGGACCCTCAGCGAGAGCAGACTGAAAGCCAGGTGGTGCGGCCGCCATCAGGCCAAGAGCAGGTCTAATCAAGGATGTGCGGCCCAGCTGGAGCTGCCAGCAGCTGCTTCACACACACTTGGGTTGGCTAAAGATGGGCTGATGGGTGTGCCGTACAGCCGCCGTACATCTGGACTCACCGCGTGTGTGTTAAGGCCCGAGGGTGGAGCCGGTCCCAGCGTTTTTAAAACCCACTGACTTATCCTGATGGACTTTAGCCATATGACACACATCTTTGTCCTCTGCTATGCTGTAAAAAAAGGATTTTTCCAAGTTATAAATATTTAGAAATTACAATTTCAATCGTTCTACTTCAAAATTTTAAGTTTAATTCAATGTGTTACTGGCAATTTCTTTGTGATTATTTGTGAATTTTACTAGCAATTTCTGATTATACAGTGTTTACAAAGTTAATCCTACACCATTTTTTTTCAGTGTAGCATTGAGGATTTATCGCTGAACGCTTTCTCCTCAGCAGTGCATTTAAACAGGTTTAAATCTTAAATAATAAAGCCAACAATTGATTGAGTCACTCTCCAATCCCAGCATGCAACAATCAGGCACATGGGCCACAAGTGAGAAATGATTGACAGAGCGCCACAGTGTTCCCATTTATTTCTTCTCTGGAGCTGTTTTCTGTCAGAGAGCGTATTGATTTTTCCATAAAGTAAGAAAACAAGCGCGGTTGAGGGGCCGTGCCAGGTCAGCAGAAATTAAAGCTGAAGATGTAAAGCCCCCTGTCGGCCTATCGTTGGCTACAGTTGGCGAGGCCTCGCTCTCTTTCAAACAGCACATAATTTGATCATCATAAAGCTAAAGGAGAGAGAAAGACAGCCAGCTGTTGGATTGCAGGCGGTTTGAGGAGACTGACAGGACGGCATGTAAACACACAGATGTTTATTAATAAAAGCATTTGTTTAAGTCTTTCTTCAATGCTATGAATGCTGATCAGACCAAAAACCTAGACTTAATCTCTAGACTCATTTAATGCAATGGAGAAAAAAATTAAGATTTACTTTGAAACAATTTTCACTCATAAATTGCAAGCAAATTTCACAAATTACAATGAAACGGCAATTAAATGTCAAATTTTGAAGTAGAAACACTGAAAAGTATTATTTTCTAGTATTAAATACTAGAAAGTATTTTCTTGTAAAACGTATTGCAATAAATCGTAATCGTTCAATAATCTTCAAAAAATAAAGGGAAAATACATAAAACATTTTAGATATTAAAATCATTTTTGAAAAAATACTTTATTAAATGTAAAAAATTCTCTCATTTGGCTGGCTATATGTGATTGGACTTAACAATAATTGTGGTCTTCTCAAACAATAATTTTTATTTAATATAATCAGTGTTAGACAATAATTTGTTTTAATTTGGGGAACTTCTTGGTTACTTATGTAATCCTTGTTCCCTGATGGAGGGAACAGAACGTTATGTCGAAGACTGACAAATGGGGTCTCACTTGGGAGCCCCAATCACTTCTGAGTTTTCTGGCACGCATTCACTCGTTCAGGTTTATGCTGAGGAGCACAAAGTTGATCGAGCATTTCCGAGGGTCTTCCTGCCGGGAAGAGCACCACTCAATGAACAGACTTCAAAGCATAAACTTGCCTAGTAGAGGGAGCTCTGGCTTGAGTGATAGTGTCTACCACTGCTGCTGGTAGGCCACTTAAGTCCTCCGTGTCCCGTCCAGAAACCACACGTGGAGGTTCCAAAGGGCTGGACATGGGTGCCATATGGTGCCCTGTCCCTGAGAAAGCAGGTCCTTCCTCAGGGGAATCCACCAGGGAGGGGCTGTTGCAAGGTGCATAAGGTCCGAAAACCAGATCCGGGTGGGGGAAACGCATATTTCAAAGGCCCTAGGGGCCAGCTGTGTGCCAGCCATCCGTGCCGAGGAGGGGGTTGTGGGAGGACTCCGGGGCAAACAGGTCTACCTGTGCATCTCCAAATCGACTTCAGCTAGACCACCTGGGCAGTCATGAGAGTGTGCCAGAGGCACAATTGAGCTTGCCCAGAATGTGAATGGCGCAGAGTGACCTGCTGACTCCAAAAAAGGAGATGGTGGGTGAGTTGTGACATGCAGCGTGAGTGTAACCCGCCTTGGAGGTTGATGTATGCATCCATCCAACGGGCAAAACGGGCGCAGGGCGAGTAGCACTGCCAGCAACTCTAGGCAATTTATATACCACTGCAGTCGAGGTCCCATTCGGGAGCCTGAAGCTGCATGCCCATTGCATACAGTGCCCCAGCCCATTCTGGAGGCATCTGTTGTAACTACAACGTGCCTGTACACTTGTTCTAAGGGCACTCTGGCCCCGTAGAAAGCCAAGGTCTGACCAAGGGCTAAATGTTCAGCGACAAATCGGTGTGATGATCACACGGAGAGTGCCGCTGCGCAATGCCCATCTCAGGTGCTGATGCAGTCTCATATGCATCAATCTGAATGGTGTTACTGAGGCTGCGGATGAAATATGCCCAGGAGCCTCTGAACTTGTTTCAGTGGTACCGCTGTCTTCCCTCTTCCCCAGTTCAGCACCGACTGCAAGTGCTCATTTGTGAGACGTGCCGTCATTTTGACAGAGTCTAAATCCATATAGAGGAAAGAGATGCTCTGCACAGGGGAGAGCTTGCTCTTCTCCCAGTTGACCCGAAGCCCCAGATGGCTGAGGTGCCTGAGCACCAGGTCCCTGTGTCTGCACAACAGATCTCGAGAGTGCGCTACAATGAGCCAATCGTTGAAATAGTTCAGAATGCGAATGCCCGCTTCCCTAAGCAGGGCAAGGGCAGGGACAGACCAAAGGGGAAGACCTTGTACTGGTATGCCCGACCCTCGAAAGCAAACCGAAGAAACGGTCTGTGTCGAGGTAAAATCAAGACATAGAAGTATGCATCCTTCAGGGTGATCGCTGCAAACCAATCTTGGAGGCTAACGCATGTGAGAATGCATTTCTGCGTTAGAATCTCAAGATCTCTCAAGATCTCTCAAGACTCGCAGATCCAAGATTGGCCATAACCCATCATTTTTTTTTGGATACAATGAAGTATGGGCTATACAACCCTGACATCATCGTGGCTGGAGGGACAGGCTCTGTTGCATCCTTCACCAGCATCTTTGCCTGCCACCAAGGTAAACAAGACGCCGCTGAATCTGGGGCTCCTGGAGAACTGAATCGTGTAGCCAAGTCTGATTGTCTGAATGAGCCAGCGGGACAGGCAGATAAACACTAGCCAAGCTCCCAGGCTACGTGTAATCGGCACCAGCGAGGAGGAGCACTGGGGCCTAACCCGGGAATCATAGCGTTCCGAAGTAGAGGCAGTGAGTGTGGTGTGACTCTTACCTGGCTCCATGGTTCCCGTGATGGACTGGCTAGGGAGGCGTGAGGAAACCATGCATTCTAGAAATGCAAACTCTTGGCCTGTGGCGAGAGAAGGGGGGCTGGGACTGAGGAAGCAGAGCGTTGCTCATTGCCAAACCACGCCCAAAAACAGAGGAAACTGCTTTTTTTTAATTAATTTGTTTTTTTTTTAATATGGCCGTGGGGCCAGCGGTAGAACAGAAATAAACTCTTTGAAACAAAACTGAAGATTCTCCACCTGGCCCTCTTCTGGAGGAAGGAGTGGTGTGATCACCACCTCCTGGATCAGAGCAGCTCCCTCTCTTCCTGGAGCCATTGATATCAGGGGCACTTAGATAGATGTTTAGTAGTGGCCTGAGGGATGGAATGTGTCTCCTTCCTGCGAGGGGATCGATGGGGCGGCCAGCTTGACGTCTTCGGTCAAGCTGGAACAGGTGTAGAAGTCACAGGGGGATGCCCTCGGCAATGAGCAGACTAGGGAGGCAGAAGGATGTGCTTGATGGCCTCAGTCTGCTTTTGTACTGCAGAGAATTTCTGGGCAAAGTCCTCGACAGTGTTGCCAAAGAGGCTACCTTGCAAGATGGCATCGAGAAAGCAGATTTTATCGGCATCTCTGCAAGGTTTAGCCAAAGATGGCTTTCCTGGACCAACAATGTGGACATCGTCAGGCTGAGGGACCACGCCGTGACTTTTTGCCCAGAGGGCGAGGTCAGTCGGCATGCGCAGTTCCTGCATCAACCCCGGCTTGCAGGATCGCCATCGCAAGCAGTGCTGCCATCCTCGCTGTACAAAATGAGTGATCGCTGTACGCAACCACTCAGCTCCGAAGCAATGTGGATGCATGCTGCCATCTTATATACCCTTATGTACGGGGAGTGGCTTGGCATGCAAATTCCTTTCGCCAATTCCATTGTCCATTTTTTGAAAATTCAGAGGTGATTGGGGTTTGCAAGTAAGACCCCATTTGTCAGTCTTCGACATAATGTCGAACATGACTGAGAGATAGGGAACTAATGAATCATTGAAAAGAGGGATTGATGATGTCAACTGAAGCTATTAATACAAAAGTAAGTTTTTACATTTTGATGAATATATATATATATATATATATATATATATAGTTTTTATTTCTTTGATTTCATGTTTGTTGTGGTTTGTGCACTTCAACTGATGATTTGGACAATGTCATGAAGAGATGCAAATACTTTGGCACATCTGAGAAATGCAAAATTAAAATTAAAACTTTCTCTACTCATGATCATATGATCATTCATGTCAGAGCACGTCACGTATACAAACCACACCACACACACACACACTAACACACTAACTCACACACACTCACACACACTCACACACACACACACACACACACTAACTCACGCACACACACACACTCACACACATACATACACACACACACACACACACACACACACTCACACACACAAACATACACACACCACACTCACACACACACAACAATACTAAATGACTGCATTCTGATTCATTATGATTGGACTAAACCTCCTGTACTCATAACTGATGCGGCATCAAATTTATTTTTGTAATTTGTGATGCGAGTTGATCGTTGCCTAAAGGCAACAAGTAACAATGAATTTCCCCTGCTGATCTGCACAGCAACAGCAGAATCATTCATGTTTAATACCAAGTTAATAAGTGAATTATGGCCTATATGAATCACTTTATGATAAGGCCACGCTGAATACTTACGACAAGATTAAGGCTAGCTGCTAGATCATTTTAAATGTCACCCTATTTAACAGCGGCTGCCAAACTTATATTGCAGGACTGGTTACTTAAGGTGACAAGTCAAGAGAATATCACTGAGAAATTGATTTTCTTCTTACTGCATAACCAAAAACCATGTGTATTTATCGTGATTGCAGCTTTTTGTTTTTGCTTCTTTTCAGTGCATCAGCTCATTTTTAAACCTTCCTACTGTTAGTCAGTTTTGTGGAGCAGTAGTAGCAGAAAGGTTGTAGGTTGGTGTTAATGTTGGTGGGGACATTTTGAGCTCAATCTAAATACACAGATGCATCATTATGCTTTGTTTTTTTGTAATAACGTAATGAAACATGCCAAATTGTGCGGACATCATTTTTGGCCAGGATGTCATACAAAGAAATGATAAAAACACATGTAAAAACAAGAGAGAACCAGCAATTTGTTTAGTGTTTGGTTCTTCCCTCATATTTAATATATATATATAGATATATATATTTCCCTTATATTTTGATGATTTAATAAAACTTGTAGGTTCATTAAAAACAAATATCGCCTCCGGACATCAATTTTGGCCACTACTGTAGGTATTATTGTCTTTTGTTCAGTGCTCTGATGCAAGAAAACGAATTTAACTAAAAAGCACAAGCCCATTATTAAAACATTTAAAACAATTAAAAAATAAAAATTTAACAAAGGGCAAAAAACATAATTCAATTTATGCATGTGGCAGATACTTTTCATCAAAGCGACTTGCGTTGCATATACACTGTACATTTTATCAGTTTAGTTTTTTAATTATTATTATCACTATGCATTCCCTGGGGATTGAACCAATCAGATATCAAAAATGTTGGCATTTCTTGCGGTGTTCCACAGGGTTCTGTTATAGGGCCTCTGCTCTTTACATACAATATAGGCAATACATCAATTTTAAAGTATTTTTCAAATAGATACAAATGATTAAAGACATTTTGTAATGAAAAAATGTTTTACAGTTGAAAACAGAAAAAAGGCTGAAATATTGACAAGTCGGTATCAAAACTCATGCACGCTCTTTTCAGAATTATGTGAAAGTTAGGCCTTTTTCATCTCAAGGTGAGGCAAAAGCACATGCGCTTGTTAGTAGAATTGATTATTGTAATGCACGACTCAGACTAAATCCCCCTCAGCTCGTTCTAAATGCAGCAGCAAGGATCCTAACAAAAACACTGAAGCGAGAACTTTACTGATTACCTCCTATGTCTGCTTGTTGTTAAAGGACTCCTGGAGCAGAATGAAGATACTTTGATGTAGAAATACTCAGTTTGCTTCATGACCATTAGGATGAACACATTTAAGTGTCTAAGTTTATACATCAAGGAAACTTGTTTCATCCAGTCACAGTGAGGTAATAATGAAGAGGATAGATACTATCATTCCAGAACAACAGAAGAACTAATGATACGAGTTAAATGTGTGAATGTTTGTGCTGTTCCTTTTTGGTTTGCAGCTGCTGCAAAAATGTATTGAACAAGATCTGATATATCAACTTCTGACTCAACCAATGGCGTGAGTTTGGGGCGGGGCTATCTGTTTAACTGACCAATGTCAGGTGGGAGACAGAGATGAAACATGACATTCTTCAGCTTGAAACACACAGCAATGCACAAAAATATATATACTAGGATGAACTGTAATTTATTAATACAAATTTGAACCCTTATTATCTTCAGCTATAACTAAAACCATAAAAATATTACTACTTAAAATAAATTAAACAAATTAAAACTAGATGAGTAAAGTTCGTTGGGACAAACTTTGATGTTGGCTTAACAAAGCTGTATAACATTTTATAATCTTTAAATTTAGTGAAGTGGAAAGAGAAAGAAAGAAAGACATTGTTAACATGATTTAGCACTTTGCTAGCACAAATTAGCATTTTGCTAGCATGTTTTAACACATTGTTAACATTAATTAGCATGTTCTTAAAATTTTGTAACATTGCTAACATTCATTAGTATGTTTCTAGCATGATGTAACATGTTGCTAGTATGTTTTAGCATTTATTAGCATTCATTTGCATTTCACTAACATGATTTAGCATTTGATAGCATGGTTTAGCATTAATTAGCATGTTTTATCATATTGTTAACATGAATTAGCATTATGCTAGCATTAATTAACATGTTTGCTAAACATTTTTGCATGTTGTTCACGTGATTTAGCATTTTGCTAACATGATTTAGCATGTTGTTAACAAGATTTAACACTTTGCTAGGAGGTTTTAACATTATGTTAGCATTAATTAACATGTTAGCATTATTTAACATTTTGATAGCATGTTTTACAATGAAGTAAAATTTTGTTAACAATAGTTAACATGTTGCTAGCATGTTTGATCATGCTGTTAACATTACTTAATTTTGCTAGCATTTTTTAACACATTGCTAGCTAGATTTAACATGTTTTGCTAGCAATATTTAACACATTGCTAGTATGAATTAACATTTTGCTAGCGTTTTAACATGTTGCTAGCATTATTTAACATTGTGCTAACATGTTTTAACATTTGTTAGCATTCATTTGCATTTCACTAACATGATTTATCTTGTATTGCATGTTTTAGCATGAATTAACATGTTTTAACATTTTGTTAACATGAATTAGCATGTTGTTAGCATTTTTACATGCTGTTAACATGATTTAACATTTTGTTAACATGATTTAACATTGTTAGCAAGTTTTAACATGATGTTAACATTAATCAGCATGTCGCTAACATGATTTAACATTTTGATAGCATGTTTTACCATTAATTAACATTTTGTTAACAATAGTTAACATGTTCCTAGCATGTTTGATCATGCTGATAGCATTAATTAGAATTTTGCTAGCATGTTTTAACACGTTGCTATGTCAGGACTCAAGTGCAAGAAATGGGTATTTATTAAATACAAAAATAAAAATAAACACAAAACAAAACAAAACAAAAAACCACAATAGGGAAAATCAAACATAACAAAGACAAACTACCAGGGTCGGGAACAAGGAGCATGAAAACAAGAGATGTATCAACGACAACGAACCAGCACAGGACTGAAGACACAAGGAGATTTAATAGGGGACAAACAAGGCAGGTAATGGGGAAGAACAGGTGGGGCAAGTTAACCAATAACCATATAACAAGATGGGAGGGGTTGACCAGAGACCAGAGACATGACATCAAACCAAAACATGACAAACACACCACATGTGCTTATAGAGGACAAGACAGACATGTGACATGCTAGCTATATTTAACATATTGCTAGCATGATTTAACATGTTGATAGCATGATTTAACATTTTTCTAGCATTATTTTATACTTTGCCTGCATGAATTAGCATTTTGCTAGCATGATTTAACATGTTGCTAGCATTATTTTATACATTGCTAACATTAATTAGCTTTTTGCTAGCATGATTTAACAAGTTGCTAGCAATATTTTATACGTTGCTAATATGATTTAACATGTTGCTAGCATGATTTAACGTATTGTCCTAAGCTAGCTGCTAGGCTTTAACAGTGATAGACATGTAGTGGATGAAGCTTAAATGCTTTTTTAGAGTTATTGTATTCAAGTTTTGACCCCATCAATTTAAGCGTATAGGCGTTTTATGATTTTTCAATCTTGATTTTTAGGAAAACCATAAGTCAGATCAGTTTGAAAAGATACAGCACTCTAAGTCAGAACAGTCTGAGCCGAATCAAGCCAACATAATAAAATAAGATTAAACTTATTTTTAAGCTATGGTTGCCAAGTCAACGATTCTCTGTTTCGCGATGATGCTAAAATAACATTGCACTTGTGCACTTACAAAAAATAAAGAAAAAATAAAGATTTTAAAGAGAGAAACAATACAAAACTGAAATCAGAGGGAGAATGAAGTAAAGCAGAGTGGTTAACGAGAGCACAAAGCACATTTAATCAGTCTCATCTTCCTCTTAATATTTGCAAATTTCCCTTCGGGCTCGTGGGGAAAGGCCTCACGGCGCAGCGGAGCCCTTATCTGTCCCCTCCACATTTAGCAGCGCGCCGCGGCTCCCTCCGTACCCGGCCCTCAGGCCGCCGCTCACCAAAGCCCGAGGGACACGCGGGGTCCGGGGCCCTCATTGTTCAGGGACGCTGGAGCATCGAGGCAGACGCCTGACTTAAAACACACTCCGAACTAGCGATTCATAACCAAACGTATCAGAAAAGTGTCTCTTTCAGCGCTAACAATTACCAGTTTAGAATCCGGCCCCCCTCAGGACACACACAGTTTCAGGGAATGTGTCTTAACACACTTAAAATTCACTCTTTGTTCCGTCTTGCCGATTTCTCTGCATTGTATTGTCTGGGTTCTGGTTGGTTTTCATCTATTCTGCTATTCACGACTCCTCTCGCGGGGACTTTGTTTCGAAGGGTTCTTTCCTGTAGTTATCTGTGGTTCCGGAAGAATCTGCTTCGGACGGAGATGAGAAGATATGTTTAGCAATATGTACAACCTCTAATATTTTATAATTTCACATAAAACCTAATATCCCATAGGAAAGAAAACTAACTCCGCTGGAGTTTCTGAAGAGACCTCAATCATGTCTCGTACTGTGCTCAGATTCAGGACAGGGATCTCAATATACAGTACATATTCTATTGTGAAATATTCATTTTAGTAATATTAAATTCGGATGCTTGTGATGTGAAACAATGAGATATAACATTATAACAGATACTTACATAAAATGCATATAAATATATCTGCCAATAATATGTCTTAGTAAGATGATATTTAAATGCTCAAAGCTCTGTAGTTTTCAAACATATAATGCAATGCAATACAATGATGAGTGACAGATGAACTAATAAACCTGATGATCATATTTGATACTCATGATTTTTATAATAAATGATGAAAGTTATTCTTGCGTTTCCTTGATAAAATCAGGTCAGATTTGACAGCAGAAAGACACGTGTATGGAATTCCAAAGCGGACTTAATAATAAATAAATGAATAAATAAAAACATAAATATAATGTAAAAAAAAAAAAAAAAAAGTACATAAATATATACATAAATAAATATATAAAGAAATTTATAAAAGCAGAAATAAATGAGTATTTATACTTTTGTTCCCTTTCAGTCAGTCACGTTCCCTCCTTCAGTATGGAGGGCCAAATTTCTCAAAATTAAATCAATAAATAAATGCTGAAATATATAAATAAATCGTTAAATGCAAAATTAAATAATTAAATGCATATATATATATATATATATATATATATATATATTTATTTTATGATTACGGTTGTCGGCACGTCACTGAACAATAGTGGGCGTCACCTTTCAACTTGATTTCTATATATATATATATATATATATATATATATATATATATATATGCATTTAATTATTTAATTATGCATTTAACGATTTATTTATATATTTCCACATTTATTTAATGATTTCATTTTGAGTAACTTTAGGGAGCCCCTATCAGCTTCGAGATATAGAGAACCGGCCAATGACTATTGGCGTGCGAGATTTGCATCTCGCGCTCCGCCCCGCAGCTCGGGTATAAAGCGGAAGCGAATGTAGCGCACTGTTGTTTTTCACTGAGGAGCCGAACTAGTGACTTGGCCATGCAGTAATGGTACAGCAACTGTGGCGACGGGACATACGTCTCCGTTCCCTCCTTCAGGGAACGAGGGTTACCATACGTAACCGAGACGTTTCTACGTCACCGACGAATTGGGAATCCCTTTGGAAAACGCCACAGTTACTACCACTTCCAGTGCCCAGCGGGAGCCCCTCAGACCCCGTCTGTTCAGGGCGGGAAACTCATGCAAGGAGTCACTGCTGCTATTCCGCAAGACCCACTCAGCAGAGAATTGGATAACGCTGGGAAAGCGTGCCCGGAGGGACGCTGCGGAAGCCACATCATGCCCGGAGGGAGTTAACATGTGGAGAAAACACGTATGGACTGACCGTGGGCAGTGCAACATATGGAGGTCCCAGGGGTGGCCCCGGCCAAGCAGGCGGGGGAACAACACCTAACTGAGACGGCAGAGAGCTCTGCCGAGGGAAAGACACGGGCTCGCCGTAGGGAGCAGTACCGTGGAAGAATACACATATGGGACCGCCGTGGGGGTCACAACATATGGAACCCAGCCTAACACAAGTTCCACCAATGCATACGAGTGTTAGTCCTGGCGCCGGACACTCCGCCACATCCGACTGCCACGGGTTGCGGAGGACTCAACAGGGTTCGCCGTTCTGGGGTACTCGACTGGAGCATATAAGTACACGTATCTGTTCCATGGGGAAGGGAATGGCGCAGCAAGCCGACACTAGAACGGGCACTTCGGTGTTACTGACTATGGGAAGTGAGCACACAGGAAGATACCGGCTCTACACGGAGGCTATTGAATCTAGCGAACGTGTTAGGTGTCGCCCAGCCCGCAGCTCTACAAATATCTGTCAGCGAGGCGCCACGAGCCAACGCCCAGGAAGAAGCTACACCCCTAGTGGAGTGGGCTCTTAACCCGAGCGGTCAGGGCATGTTTTGGGTTTCATACGCCAACACGATGGCATCCACTATCCAGTGGGCCATCCTCTGCTTAGAGACAGCCTTTCCCTTCTGCTGGCCTCCATAACAGACAAAGAGCTGCTCTGAGGTCCTGAAGCTTTGCGTTCTGTCCACGTAAGTCCGCAGAGCGCGGACTGGACAGAGAAAAGCTAGGGCTGGGTCTGCCTCCTCCGAAGGCAGCGCTTGTGGGCTGGGCGACACCTAACACTCACCACCTAGTCCCGGAAGGGAGTGGTGGGAACCTTGGGCACATATCCGGGCCGGGGTCTCAGGAGAGTTACCGGGCCCAAATTCCAGGCACGATTCGTCGACCGAAAATGCCTGCAGGTCCCCCACCCTCTTGATAGAGGCCAATGCAGTCAGGAGTACTGTCTTCAGAGACAGGATTTTTAACTCCGCTGACTGCAAGGCTCAAAGGGCGCTCTCTGCAGTCCGGTTAGCACCAGAGTTAAGTCCCAAGAGGGTATAGAGGGAGGGCGAGGCGGATTTAGTCTCCTCGCCCCCCTCAGGAACCTGACGATCAGATCGTGCTTCCCTAGAGACTTACCATCTACCATGTCATGATTAGCGGCGATAGCGGCAACATAGACTTTGAGGGTGGAGGGAGACAGCCTTCGCTCCAACCCATGTTGTAGGAAGGAAAGCACAGAACCGATCGAACATCTCCGGGGGTCTTCTCTAGCCAGGCTCCCAGCGACCGTACAAGCGGGACCATCGGCACCACAGACATACCCGCAGCGGGGCAGCGAGGCGGCATGCAGGGACCCGACTCGGACGGCATGAGAGCGGCACGAAGGGGGGTCTGAGTGAGCTGCGCAACACTTACCTGCTTCCGCTGAGGGGGTGTGCAAGTGTGAGAAGGCCGCTTGTGTGCGTCCCTACAGCCGGCACCCCCTGCTGGCGATAAGAGAGGCGCCTGAGGGTGACAAGGCATGGAAGCGTCGAACACCGCCAAGCGCGCTCTCTTGGCACCCAGAGATTTCGGAAACTGCTCTTTTGTTGATAATTTGGGGCGCTGGCGCTGGGGCCAGCGGCAGAACAGAAATTAAATGACAACAAAAGATTCTCCCCCGGCCCTCCTCCGGGGGAAGGAGTGGTGTTGCAGCCATCTCCTGAAGAGCAGTCTCCTCCATCTCTGGGTGGCCCGTCTCAGGGTCTCTTACGACGGTGCTTGCCACCTGGCTTGGCAGCGGCCTGAGCGGGCTGGACATCCTTCCCACGGCCGGCTCCATGCCTACACCCGGGTGGAGGCTGCTGCTGGGCTGGGGCGGGAGCGGGGGCGGCGGCGGGCGGACGTCCTCGGCGCCGGGGCAGGATGTGTTTAATTGCCTCCGTCTGCTTCTGGGCGGCCGAGAACTGCTGGGCAAAGCTGTCGACCGCGTCGCCGAACAACCCGGCCGAAGAGATGGGGGAGTCCAGGAACCGAGTCTCCCTCATGTCGGCCAGGTTGAGCCAGAGATGCCGTTCCTGGACCACTAAGATGGACATTGCCTGGCCATTTAATATAAGGTTAATATTCAATTGCAGAAAAAATAACATTGCGATGTCCAGAAATCAATTTCAATAGTATAAAGGGTTTAATTTACCGACATGTTTAATGAGATGGTATTCTACTAATAATATACAGTTAGTGCCAAGAATAAATGCACAGATCCGCAAAGTTTGCTTCTGTGCTTTAATGGTCTAGTGGTAGAACTTTTGTTAAGCGTGCCAGAGGTTCTGGGTTCTAATCTGCCCTCGTATAGTTTCTTTTTCTCATTAAAACTGAATATGTTCATCAGTGGTTGTATATCAAGAGTAGGGAAATGTTTGTGTGCATTTTGTTTTGTGATTTCACAGGAACGAATAGAGAGTACATACGTAACCGAGATATTCCCTTTCAGTTGGTCACGTTCGACGTATGTCGGAACTGACCGACGAATTGGGATCCCTACCAACACGCCAGGAATGCTGGCCCTTCCAGCACCCTGCCTGAGCTCGCTTGACCAATCCTATGTTGGAGTGGGAGTCAGGGCTCCCGGCAGGGAAGGTCAGTCACTGCTGTTCCTGCAAGACCCACTCAGCATGACTATTGGATAACGCTGGGAAAGCGTGCCCGTCTCGGGGAGATGGTACGCTGCGGAGCCACGTCCTTCAATGGAAGGAGAGGTGGCGAAATACACATAAGGACTAACCTATCAGGGTAGTGCTACATATGGCAGTCTCTGGGGTGGATCCAACCTGATCCCAGGGGGGAAAGAACACCACCAGAGATGACAGAGCGGGCTCTGTCAAGGGAAAGACACGAGTAGGGTAGCTGGTACCGTGGAGAATACACATATGGGGTTGCCGTCAGGGAACCGCTACATATGGACCCCAACCTACACACACATTCCACAAGCATACGGGTGCAGGCCTGGCGTCAGACGGCCGCAACGTCTGACACTGAAGGGGTGATGGAGGAGCTCGACAGGGTTAGCCATTTCCGGGGAACACAACTGGAGACAATAGACACACGTATCCGGCCCAGGGGACGGGAGTGCCGTTGCAAGCCGACACTAGAACGGGCACTTAGCGCTACTGGCCACTGGGGGCGAGGATGCGGGAAGATACCGGCTCTACACGGAGGCTAGCGAAGCGCCTTGAGCCAGCGCCCAGGAGGAAGCAAAACTCCTTGTGGAGTGCGCTCTACATGGAGGCTATGGAATCTAGTGTTAGGTGTCGCCCAGCCCGCAGCTCTACATATATCTGTCAGCGAAGCACCTTGAGCCAGCGCCCAGGAGGAAGCTACACTCCTTGTGGAGTGTGATCGCAACCCGAACGGGCAAGGCACGTCTTGGGACTGGTAAGCCTAGACGATAGCATCCACTAACCAGTGGGCTAACCTCTGCTTGGAGACAGCCTTTCCCTTCTGCTGGCCTCCGTAACAGACGAAGAGCTGCTCTGAGGTTCTAAAGCTTTGAGTTCGGTCCACATAGGACTGAGCAAAGCTAGGGCTGGGTCTGCCTCCTCCGAAGGCAGCGCTTGCAGTTTCACCACCTGGTCCTGGAAGGGAGTGGTGGGAACCTTGGGCACGTATCCAGGCCGGGGTCTCAGGACAACGTGAGAGTTGGCCAGCCCGAATTCTAGGCACGATTCGTTGACCGAAAGTGCGTGCAGGTCCCCTAACCTCTTGATTGAGACCAATGCAGTTAGGAGTACTGTCTTCATGGACAGGATGTTTAGCTCTACAGACTGCAAAGGCTCAAAGGGAGGACCCTGAAGGGTCCCCAGGGCTAAGTCCCAAGAGGGTAACGAGGTTGAACGAGGAGGATTTAGTCTCCTCGCACCTCTGAGGAACCTGACGATTAGGTTGTGCTTCCCTAAGGACTTACCTTCGACTGCATCGTGATATGCCGCTATTGCTGCGACATACACTTCGAGGGTGGAGGGAGACAGCCTTCGCTCTAGCCCATCTTGCAGGAAAGAAAGCACAACATTAATCGAACACCTTCGGGGGTCTTCCCGGCGGGAAGAACACAACTCAACGAACAGGTTCCACTTCAGTGCGTAGAGGCGCCTCGTAGAGGGGGCTCTAGCAGAAGTGATGGTGTCTACCACTGCTTGCGGCAGGCCACCTAGAACCTCCGCGTCCCGTCCAGGGACCAGACATGGAGTTTCCAGAGGTCTGGACACGGGTGCCATAGAGTGCCACGCCCCTGAGAAAGCAGGTCCTGTCGTGAGTATGAGTTCGGAGGACCAGGTCCGGTTGGGCCAGTAGGGCGCAACTAGCAAAACCTGCTCCTCGTCCTCCCTGACCTTGCACAGTGTCTGTGCGAGAAGGCTCACTGGGGGAAACGCATATTTGCGTAGGTCCCGGGGCCAGCTGTGCGCCAGTGCATCCGCTTTCAGGGAATAGTACAACTGGCAATGGGTCGAGTCCGGAGGGGCGAGCAGGTCTACCTGCGCGGCTCCGAAGAGGTCCCATATCAGCTGGACGCTCCGGGGGTGGAGTCGCCACTCTCCCGAGGTGTCGACTGATGAGAGAGCTCGTTGGCTGTCTGGTTCAGCGCACCTGGGATGTGAATGTCCCGAAGCGACCTCAGACGCTTCTGACTCCACAGGAGGAGATGGCGGGCGAGCTGGAGCATGCAACGGGAGCGTAGACCACCCTGACGGTTGATGTACGTAATGGCCGCAGTGCTGTCCATACGGACCAGTACGTGCTTGCGCTGTAGCGGCTTTTTGAGGCGGCCCAGGGCGAGACGTACTGCCAATAACTCTAGGCAACTGATATGCCAACGCAGTTGGGGCCCCGTCCACAGACCCGAAACTGCATGCTTGTTGTACGTGGCCCCCCAGCCCGTGGATGAGGCATCCGTGAAGACCACAGCATGCCTGGACACCTGTTCTAAGGGCACTCCCGCCCGTAGAAACGAAGCGTCCGCCCACAGGTTGAAGGTTTGGCGACAGTAAGGAGTAACTGAGACCCGGTACTTGCCGCTCTGCCACGCCCATCTCGGGACTCGGTCATGAAGCCAGCATTGAGCGGTCTCATATGAAGCAATCCGAGCGGCGTTACTGCGGCTGCAGATGCCATATGCCCCAGGAGCCTCTGAAAAAATGTCAGTGGGACCGCCGTCCTGCCTTTGAACGTATTCAAGCAGTTCAACACTGACCGGACTCGCTCCTCTGTGAGGCACACAGTCCGGTTGACCGAATCCAGCTCCATACCGAGATAAGAGATCCTCTGTGCGGGACAGAGTTTGCTCTTCTCTCGGTTGACCCGAAGGCCCAACAGGCTGAGGTGACAGAGCACCATGTCCCTGTGTTCGCACAACTGATCTCGGAGCTGAGCCAGTTTGAGCCAATTGTCGAGATAGTTGAGGATGCAAAAGCCGCGTTCTCTAAACGGAACAATGGCTGCCTCTGCAACTTTCGTGAAGCCGTGAGGCGACTTTCGTGAAGCCGTGAGGCGACAGGGACAGCCCGGAGGGCTTCAGGTCAATCGGTGTGAACCAATCTCGGCGACGGATGCCTTCGAAAATGCGTTTCTGCGTTAACATTTTGAACGGGAGCTTGTGCAGGGCCCGATTCAGAATGCGCAGGTCCAAGATTGGCCTTAACCCACCACCTTTCTTGGGTACAATGAAGTAGGGCCTGTAGAACCCCGACTTCATATCAGCTTGAGGAACCGGCTTGACCGCGTCCTTCGCCAGCAGGACATCGATCTCTGACCACAAGACATGGGTATCGCTGCTCCGCACAGTGGTGAAGAGGATGCCCCTGTACTTGGGAGGCCGGCGAGCGAACTGAATCATGTAGCCGAGTCTGATGGTACGGATGAGCCAGCAAGATGGTCTAGGGAGACCTAGCCAGGCCCCCAGAGACCGAACAAGTGGGACCAATGGCACCACAGACGTACCCGGGGTGGGGCAGCGAGGTGGAGTACGCAGACCCGACTCGGGAGGCCCGGAGGCGGCCCGGAGTGTTGCCTGAGTACTCCAGGGTGGGGCAGAGTGTAGGTGAGAAGGCCCAGGGGAGTCCTCAGGACTCCGGAGAGCCAGCGGCAGGACCGAAACCGAGAAATATTCTCCCCCCGGTCCTCCTCCGGGGGAGGGAGGGCTGTGGACACCGTCTCCCAGAGAGCAGATCCCCTTTTCACTGGGCTGCCCGTTTCAGGCCCTTGCGCTTGCCAGCGGGACCCTGGACAGGTTGGGCGCCTCCCTTGGGCCCGGCCACCTGCTGCCTGGGTGGAGGCTGCTGCTTGGCTTAGCAGGGGTGGAGGCAGACGCAGAGGGATGCCCTCGGCGACAAGCAGGTGGAGGTGCTGCAGCCGACGACTGGGTGGAGGCAGCAGCTGGTCGTCAGGGCAGGATGTTTTTTAAACCGCCTCCGTCCGCTTCTGGGCCACCAAGAACTGCTGGGCGAAGTTCTCGATGGCGTCGCCGAAGAGGCCAACCTGACAGACAGGGGCGATGAGGAACCGCACTTAGTCGGGCTCATGCATATCTGCCAGGTTTAGCCCCAGGTGACATTCCTGGACCACTAGTGTGGACATCGCCTGACCCAGGGAGCGTGCAGTGACTTCCGTCACCCAGAGAGCGAGGTCCATCACTGCACGCAGTTCCTGCATAACCCCTGGGCTGGGACTACCCTTGTGCATGCAGGACAGAGGGTAGTGAGAGAGGGAAAAAATGATACAGATTATGGTCCTTTTGGTGTTCCATATTTTGACACCAAATACTTCCACACTGCTAAATTTTTCCAATGCACGGCTGGAAAAAAGGCACAGGGGCAGGCAAGGCGATTTATGCGTTGCACTATGCCTCAGCCACCCAGGAAAGCATGGCTGTCAACTCTGAATCTAATTTCAGCATGAGCACACACTATTATAGTGTGAAACTCAGCATTATCATTTCCAGCGCATAACAGCCCTCTCCCCAATGCAGCAATTGACATCTGTCCTTTTTTTTTTTTTTTTAGGACCAGCAATCCCATCTGTAAGCTACCAGCAGGCATGTGAGACAGTGAACGTGGCCGTCAGACCCGACGGCACATGGCGCACTGAACGCTCAAGCCCTTACGAGAAAGGTGAGACGAACAATGCGCAGACGTGATCACGTTCTCCTGAGAGAACATGAATCACCCACGAACGCAAACTCACATGTTTGTATGCGAGAGAGATCGTGGCCGTCAAAGTAGGACAGGAAACAACCGCATCCAGAAACACACGGTTTGAATGACATCTTGAAAAAGACGCAGGGTCAAACCGTGTTGATCTTTTAGAAGGAAATGCTCTTTTAGAAGTGCTGAAGCAAGTCTGCAAGCCTGCGTGTGAGCACTCAAAGAACGGAAACGCTCAGCCAACCAACACATGAACAAGTGTATGTTGCAGCGGCGATTTGCTGACTCACGCTGTCACACCAGCACCCAGGTAAGTGAGTGATCCTCCTCGAGACTCGTCTAAACACTTTTCGTAGAAACAGCTTGATACAGCAAACCGTTCGACTCCGAAGTTAAAAAGCAACGATGCGGTATTCCACTTCCGTATTTATACCCGCTCTGTGGGGCGGTGCGTGGAATGCGTGAACCGCATGCCAATGTCCATTGGCTCGTTTTTAATCACTCGAAGTAGATCGGTCTCTAAAAACAGATCCCAATTTGTCTGTCAGTTCCGACGTACGTCGAACGTGACCGACTGAAAGGGAACAAAAGTTCTCATCAGCCATATCCAGCGTATTTACATTAAATGTGATTAATAGTGAACATAGACGTAATTTATGGGTGTGATGGGTGGGACAGATGGGTTTTTTGCCAGGGTCGATATTGTCCCCACCACTTTTTGAAACATCTTGCGGCATGGATGAACCTTCCTAATACAAATAAAACATATCCAGTTACTAGCAGAGCATTAATTTTGTTCGTTTGTTAAATAAGAGGCGATCTGGCACTGGACTGTGTTGTTTCTATGTCATTAAATTGAACCCATTGTACTATTGAAATTGATTTCTGGACATCGTAATATTATTTTTTTCTTCAATTGTTAATGTACACATATATTGCACATATATCCGATATAGCATTGTATAAGCAACAAACACACACACACCTGTCCCACCCACTTTTTAAAACAAAGTTTGCGTATCAAATAGACTTCATAGTGTTGATACAGAACTGATGTGTAGTCACTATATCAGTTATTCAAGTCTTCAAATGTGAAGTTTTTGGCAACATGGGAAAGAGTTTAAGAGCCTCATGGGGTGAGAAACTTTTAACCGGAACCAGAGATTCAAAATACACGACTCACGTCTCATTCACTCACAATCAATTATGTTTAATAAAAAAACATAATTGACTTCCACAGGCTATCGATAATGAAAGCCAGAGCAAATTCCAAGATTGACATCAAAGTAGGGAAAACACTACTCGGCCTGGAACAAAAACAGGAGTGTAGAGAAGCGCAGAAAGCTGGAATAATGGATAAAGTCCAAGGGAGCTATATCTTCCCCGGGCAGGAAGTCACTGGGGATGCCGATGCGGCCCGGCAGAAATGAAACACCTATCTGCCGCGAGAGTGACTGCTCCATCCTATTTGATTTGGCTCTCCTATCATCTCTTAAGAAGATGTCAGCCATGCTCCATCTATTGCTCCCGGCCTTTATCAAGCGCACGGCTCTCGGCGGCTGCATTTCAATGCCTTTCACAGAGCAACACTAAAGAATAAGTGCTCTGTGATAAAAAGGTAGTTGTTAAATAGATCTGTCTATTTGTATGGTAATAATGATCGCTTTAAGAGCCGGCGTGCTGCGACTCATGGAACAAGGAAGTGGATTTGTATGCAGGTGTTGTGTGGAGAGCTGACTTTTTCAACGACCTTGTGAAACTTTCATATGTAAAGAATGAAGCTGATATTTTCTTCTTAATATTCTTCTGTGTATATTTGAGCCAGATCTACACTAGCAGTAATCCAGCGAACAGGGAACGTTCTGGCAAGGTTCTCTCAAAGTTATGAACAAACGTTCTTCCAATAACGTTGATAGAACGTTCGTTCAACATTATCTGGTCTTTAATAATGTTCTAAGAATGTTAGCACAAAAACATTATTCATACATCGTTCATGGGACGTTTTTCTAAAACATTTTAGCTGGACATTCCTCTGTTTTTTAAATGTTACTGCTTGTTTTAGAACATTCAGAGAACATTTAAAAGTAACATTCACATAATGTTTTAAGAATTCTAAAATGGAATGTTCCCTTAACATTCGTATAACCAATAAAGAACGTTTTTAAAATGTTTTTTTTTTAAGAATATTTGGTTTACTTTATTTTAAGCTGACGTAGTTACATTGTACTTACTCAAATAAGTACGGTAACACAACTATTTTACAGTGGCATTATTGGATATGTTACATGTACATACTATAGTAATAACAGTAAATTATGCATAATTACATGCAACTAACCCTCAACCAAACCCTAACCGTAACTCTATAGTAAGTACATGTAGTTAATCAATATTACTCAGTACTTAAATATATAATTACACAGTAATGATGACACCTTAAAATAAAGTGTAACCTTAAGTACTGAGTAATATTAATTAACTACATGTACTTACATTATAGAGTTAAGGTTAGAATTAGGGTTTGATTTAGGGTTAGTTACTTGTGTTTATGTATAATTATAGTTATTACTACATGTAGTAATGTGTCTACGTCAAGTGTTACCGAACAATTTTTTAGAACATTCAAAAATAACGTTTTCTTAACTTAATGGAGACGATAGCAAAACATTCTTAGAATGTATTTTTGTAAGCTGTTAGTTTGGACAACTTTGATCTAATTTATGTTTCTCATGATTTAAATGAAAACTGCACAATGTTATGTTTCCTGATGTTTAATTAATAATGGTAAAAACAAGATTCATTCATGATTTTACTCTTTCATTTGCATTGATGCTTTGATTTGGCACCTAAGTGTTAAAAATTCATCATTGTATTTTTGATTTTAAATTCTATTCTATTATGCCCTTTTACGAAGTCTTGATTTTCTTCGGGTGTAATATGCTTTCATGCTTAATTGCTTAAAAAAGACATTATCTTTCACATATTTTACATTATTACAGCACCTCTCTCCCCAGTATGGCTCGAGCGCGCTGGAAGGTGAGACTGCCCTGTTTCGATGAAGCCCCGCCTTCTGAAATACAAAATGTGCTATGATTGGTTAGCTGGCCTGGTGTGTTTTGTCAAGCTCAGCGCATGTTCGTGAAATGTCCCGTACCTTACCATAACCGCAAGCTCTACTCAGATATAAATATTAAGGATATTTCAAAACGATTCAAGCGTGATTCAGGCTTAAGAATGTTAACAAACAAGAGGATCAGGACTCAGCAAGCACAGATTTCACAGGATTTCACTGGTATTTTTTTTTTTAATTTTCTTATTGATACGATGTTATCCACCATTTAATCATATTTGTCGGAAAACTATGGTGATACAAACAGTGGTTAACTTTAAGGATTAGTTCACTTAAAAATAAAAAATTCCTGATATTTTACTCACCCCCCATGCCAACCAATGTGTTCATGTCTTTCTTTCTTCAGTGGAAAATAAATTAAGTTTTTTGAGGAAAACATTCCAGGATTTTTCTCCACATAATGGACTTCAATGGCAATCAACGGTTGAAGGTCCAAATCAATGCAGTTTCAGAGGAAGGGCTTCAGAGGCTCTGATGATCCCAGAGGAATAGGGTCTGATCTAGACAAACCATCTGCCATTTTCTAAAAAAATATAAAACTGAATATACTTTTTAACCTAAATTGCTCATCTTGCGCTGTGATGCGATGCGCCGTGGATTGCGTAATCACGTCGGAAAGGTCACGCTAGACGTAGGCAGAAGTACCGCCTCAAGTGAACGTGCGAAGACTAATACAAACGCCCTTTAGCAAAAAAAGGTTAAACAACGATGTCGG
Organism: Rhinogobio ventralis; assembly: GCA_039654625.1. NCBI lineage: Eukaryota > Metazoa > Chordata > Actinopteri > Cypriniformes > Gobionidae > Rhinogobio > Rhinogobio ventralis. The sequence continues at coordinate 2,138,037 of CM077202.1, forward strand.
ACGATTATGAAGTTGAAGATGGAGTGTTTTTTGCTAAAGTGCGTTTGTATTAGTCTTCGCACGTTCACTTGGGGCGGTACTTCTGCCTACGTCTGGCGTGACCTTTCCAACGTGATTACGCAATCCATGTCGCGCTGATGAGCAGTGCAAGATGAGCAATTTAGGCTAAAAAATATACAAAATTTTATATATTTTTTTTAAATGAGCGATGGTTTGTCTAGATAAGACTCTATTCCTCGTCTGGAATCGTGTAGATCCTCTGAAGCCCTTCCTTTGAAACTGCATTGATTTGGACCTTCAACCGTTGGTTTCCATTGAAGTCCATTACATGGAGAAAAATCCTGGAATGTTTTCCGACTAGAGCCAACGGTGCGGAACACAAAAAAAAAACTCGGCTGACACTCGGTGTGGGCTTGGTATGTCCCTGGCTTTAGGTTTTGGAAGCTGTCCTGCATTTAACATGTAGCGCACAGACAAACATTTGGGTTATAATGTTTAGGAACAGTGTTAAAAATAAATTTTAACCACTCTAAGTTTGTCCGCCTTCGGAGACTCTTCGTCTTCTCTAATGCAGCTCAACCAGGCCTTGCACCCTTTTTTGCGTATTCCATGGGCGGAGATTATTTAAATGAGTAACATTGTGACTTCATAAGATCCGGAAAAAAACGTGTTGTAGTCCAAACGAGCCGTTCGTAGAAAGTGTATTCTAATAAATATAATGTCTCCCTTTGGAGTGGACTTTGAGCTTTGTAAACTTTCAGATCTTTTTTCTAATGCTCAAACAGCAACATTACACACTAACTAAAGCTAAAAAAGTGAAAAAGCATTATAGGACCCCTTCGATAAACATTTTGATTTAAAGGTTTCTGCTTAAATGCTTGAAATGAGTTTTGCAGAGAAATTCTGCCTAGGTACAAATGACAAAACTAAAGTTTCAATAAGGCTAGAATATTGAGCTAGCTGATTCTCATACTATTATAATTTTATTTATAAATTTATTATAAATACAACAGTCAAGACCACCTAATCGGAGACCAAGTCGAGACCGAGATCAATGTGTGTTGAGACCAAAACCAGACCAGCACTCCTTAAATTCATAAAGATCCACATTACCGCCCGAGAAATTACTTATTTTTAATCAATAAATATAATTTGAATAAGACACTATATAGAGCCGTTACCAATCAAATGAAATCATTAACAACACAATTCAGTACAGGTACAGAAGATGCATCTGAACTGGTAAATCACAAATGCATAAATAATGTTGATAATGTTTAAAAAATATTTTAATGTTTGTATAAACCAATATCATGTTTGCAGTCATGCTCAAATTTGTGAAAACAGCTCTCTTGCTCTTGTGATATTGCTTAATTATATCACATTATATAAATCCAGATCTCACAAGTACTTTTTTGCAACAATATCTTGAATTTTGTGAGCATTTGTATTAATTTAGGTGACATTTTTGACACAATCCCTCATTAATTTCAAAATAATAAAATTGAATTTAAATCAAAATCCTGAGTCCTCTAAGTCTAAGACCAAGACAAGACCAAGACCTGGTCTTGATACAGGTCTTGAGTACTACAACACTAATAGCAAATATAGCATATCTAATTCTCACTACATTTTTTTTTTGCGTAAAAAAGTTGAAGTGAACACTACTGACAGTAAAACACCAATAACATTACCTTAGTACACAAATTATGATTTCATGGGTAGATTATCAATTAATAGACTTACACTATATTGCCAAAAGTTTTTGGACGCCTGCCTTTACATGCACATGAACTTTAATTACATCCCATTCTTAATCCGTAGGGTTTAATATGGAGTTGGCCCACCCTTTGCAGCTATAACAGCTTCAACTCTTCTGGGAAGGCTTTCCCCAGGGTTTAGGAGTCTCGCAGTCTCCGCTCTAATTCATCCCAAAGGTGTTCTATCGGGATGAGGTCAGGACTCTGTGCAGGCCAGTCAAGTTCCTCCACACCAAACTCGCTCATCCATGTCTTTATGGACCGACGCTTTGTGCACTGGTGCGCAGTCATGTTGGAACAGGAAGGGGCCATCCCCAAACTGTTCCCACAAAGTTGGGAGCATGAAATTGTCCAAAATGTGTTGGTATGCTGAAACATTAAGAGTTCCTTTCACTGGAACTAAGGGGCCAAGCCCAACCCCTGAAAAACAACCCCACACCATAATCCCCCTATCCACCAAACTTTACACTTGGCACAATGCAGTCAGGCAAGTCCCGTTCTCCTGCGCACTCAGCATGCCCTGACCCCGCTCTGTGATTTAAGTAGCCTACCACTTCGTGGCTGAGTTGCTGTTGTTCCCAATTGCTTCCACTTTGTTATAATACCACTAACAGTTGAGCGTGGAATATTTAGTAGTGAGGAAATTTCAGGAATGGACTTATTGCACAGGTGGCAACCTATCACGGTACCACGCTTGAGTTCACTGAGCTCCTGAGAGCAACCCATTCTTTCACAAATGTTTGTAGAAGCGTCTGCATGCCTAGTGCTTGATTTATACACCTGTGGACATAAAAGTGATTGAACACCTGAATTTAGTGATTTGGAGGGGCGTCCCAATACTTTTGACAATATAGTGTACTTTCATGTGGTTACTTGCACAATTATGAGCTCAAAACACTTTTACCATAGTGCATGATTTGTAAAATAATACATTTTGATGTTTGCATCACATAACCAGCTCCACATGTCATGATAAAAGAGCCATAAGGCTTGCAGAAGCAGCTAAAGTGACATGGATGATCAGCAAATACATGTTTATCGATTTTTGCTTGTGTTAACAAAATAATGTTTATGTTTAGTGTAGGGTTTATTGTATGGGGTATAGAGCATTGACCTTTAAGCAGACATTTAATTTCCAAACTGCCATGATACATACATCAACCATCATAACAAAACGTCGCCAGATTCACATTCATCTTTTTCAGATAAAACTGAACGTGTTTGTAGCTCCACTCACTCAGACGTTTCACCTTGAAAGTGTCGCGAAACATGCAAGAAGCAACATAATATCATTTTAGCAGAAATGCAACCTCAGACATGTCTATTCCTGGGTTGGAAAACTCTGTTCTTTCCAGCCACTGTAACGGATGTTTTCACGTTAAAGAACGCTGTGGAATCCCGAGCATCTCTGCGTCGCGCGGCTCGCCGCTTTCCATTTATCTGCCCGTATGACTATAAAATTCCGTCAAGGCAGAGCAGAGATTGGGGTTTTCTCGTTCCTGTGGGCTCTGGGCCTGTAATGCAGAAGTCTGTTTTTATTATTCTTGCTAAAGGAACACTATTTCATCAAGCGTCGGATTCCGGCAGCAGAGCGGAGAGGAGATAGAGCCGGCGCTCTGGCTATATTTCTTCCAATCAAACATCCCGCGGCGGGGAAAAAATGAGTGGGCGCCATCAAAGCCCAGAATAATGCTGCCACCTTTTATGTAAAAGGAAAGGACTGATGGACAAATACAGGAAGGAACGACAAGTTTAATGACGTGTGTTGAGGGGGCCCGAGATTGGAAAAGTGACAGGGAGAAGCGGCCTCCTTGGCGGAATATAAATTGTGGGGGGCCCGCCGTAAAAAGGCTTTTATCTGGAGTGAATATGGGACGTAATGCTCGGGTCAGGGTTAAGTCATTTTCTCCGGCGAGTTAAGCGAATAATGAAAGCGAGTCGGTGAGGAGAAGGAGCAGTGCCTGTGCCAGTTTGTCTTCATTTATTATGCCAAATCTCGTGATTTTGGCGTGGCGGCGCGGGGTGCGGCGACTCGCGCTGGTGGACGACGTATCGCTTAATTTACACAAGGTAATGAAAGCGGGGAACGGGAGGACAAAACAATTTACCTGCTGACACGGGAAGCAGTGATTTGCGAACACGGGGGTTAGCGGCAGAGCGGGCAGAGGGCCAGGAGGAGGAAGAGGAAGATAAAGATAGGGAGCGGTGTGTGTGTGTGTGTGTGTGTGAAATCACAGCTGTGATGATGGTCCCACACACATGCTATAAGTGGGCTGTACACAAACGGGTCAGGTATGACGGGTGCCTTTTAGGAAGGGTGACTTTTTTTAAGCTTTTAAAATCACCATGAAATCAAAATTGACATTGTTTTTTGTGGAATACTGCAGTATTTATTATATATGATTTACCTGTGCACATCATTGTTTTAATAATCTTGAATCAGAATAACAGCGACATCTCTTCTCTTCTCTGATGACGAGGACGGAGCAACCTGTCACTCACATGAGATTAGCCAATAGCAAACCACAACCATCCAATCAATTCCCCACAGACAAAATCAAGCCCCGCCCTACTTGTTCTTGTTCGGGAAGCTTTCACTCGGATATACGGCACAATAGGGAAGAAAGGACCAGTGCAACTTCTGTTTCATGACTAAATGGATAGATGACCCAACTCAAAATGGTCATAAAATGATTCACTAATTAATAAAGTGTTACCTAGTCAACGACTAGTGATCTGGACCATTATTTTAAAGTGAAAAAATGTTTACATTTTAAAATAATGGTCCAGATCACTAGTAGTTCCTGTGACTAGGTAACACTAGACTAATTAGTGATGCATTGTATGACTATATTCAGAGTATCTATATCTCAGACACACGATAATGTTGTGATTAGTAATTAGTAATTGGCAATTCTTCATAATTTGTCATAGTAATGAAGCCAATCTCATTCAGTGATTATTGATTACCTAATAAGGAACTATATCAATCCTAAATTTGATATTACTAATTAGTTAATCTTGTTTCCATATTAGTTAATAGTAGTAGCTGTTCATGTAGTAATACTCATCTGTCCTGCATTACTTCCTGCATATTATCTATCAATGATGATCCATTATTTGAAAGTGTTACCTAATGATGTACATGGATAAATCCATTATAATAAACACTGCAATATTCCATTAACAAATAGAATTGTCAATTATGATTTCATGGTGACATTAAAAGTGACTAAACTTGCTGCCTGGGATTTGTCAACTCTGAAACTTGTTCAACTAGCTTTGTTCAACAGGTCACTGGTTTTCTGTCACACACACACACACAGATAAGGAAGTGGAAGCACACACACAGATAGAAAGAGACCAATCAAGATTTAATGGACAGCCGAGCTGAAGGATCCAGAGCAGCAATCAAAGACAGAAGCTGCAGATCTCTAAGAGTCGTCTATGAGAGACGGCCGTAATTACCATCAACAGCACGCAACAGGTATTTTTATCCCAGCTCTAGTGCCTCACAGCTATATCCCTGATCAAGACCCGAGTACAAATCTGAAATTACTGTGCTGACGTTTAAAGACACAACCTGCAATTACTGAAGCCAGCCCACTTTAACTGCAGGAATTACACTTGTGTTTACAAACTAATGGATTAACTGACCGTTACTGATGTTCACTTCTATGAGTATCAGCTGTGATAAATACATTACCCTCATGTACGCTCATTCCAAACCTGTACGGCATACATCTTCAGTGGAACACGAAACAAGACTTGGAATAGAGCAAAATAGTCGGGATCGGGAAATAAAAATGCCTCCATTCATTTTCCCCATAGAGGAATTGATTTTTAATGATAATTTAAAACCAGAGGCAACACTGATCACCATAATGGTGAGGGTTTTTTTTTTTGCTTGACAAAATGACACTCAAACCAATCAATTAAACTTAACTTGGGTTCCCTTTCAGTCGGTCACGTTCGACGTACGTCGGAACTGACCGACGAATTGGGGATCATTTTCAGAGACCAATCTACTTTGAGTGTTTTAAAATGGGCCAATGAACATTGTGGCCCTTCCAGCGCCCTGCTTGAGCTCCCTGGACCACCCATATGTTGGAGCGGGAAGTCAGGGCTCTAAGCAGAGAATGTCAGTCACTGCTGTTCTGCAAGACCCACTCAGTGTGACTATTGGATAACGCTGGGAAAGCGTGCCAGTCTCGAGAGATGGAACGCTGCGGAGCCGCATCCTTCAATGGAAGGAGAAGTGGCAGATTACACTTAAGGACTAACCTAGCAGGGTAGTGCAACATATGGCAGTCTCTGAGGTGGTTCCAACCTGGTCCCAGGGGGGAAAGAACACCACCAATCGACAGCGCGGGCTCTGTCAAGGGAAAGACACGAGGCTAGCCAAGTAGGTAGCTGGTACCATGGACGAATACACATATGGGGTTGCCGAAGCGACCACTACAAATGGATACCCAGCCTACACACACGTTCCACAAGCATACGGGTGTAGCTGCAACGTCTGACACCGAGGGGTGATGGAGGAGCTCAACAGGGTTCGCCATTTCTGGGGAACACAACTGGAGACCATAGACGCACGTATCCGGCCCAGGAGGCGGGAGTTACGTTGCAAGCCGACACTGGGGGCGAGTACACGGGAAGAAACCGGCTTTACACAGAGGCTATAGAATCTAGCAAACGGGTTAGGTGTCGCCCAGCCCGCAGCTCTACATATATCTTTCAGCGAGGCGCCTTGAGCCAGCACCCAGGAGGAAGCCACACTCCTAGTTGAGTGTGCTCGCAACCCGAACGGGCAAGTCACGTCTTGCGATTGGTACGCTAAGACGAAAGCATCCACTATCCAGTGGGCTAACCTCTGCTTGGAGACAGCCTTTCCCTTCTGCTGACCTCTGTAACGGATGAAGAGCTGCTCTGAGGTTCTAAAGCTTTGAGTCCGGTCAACGTAAGCACAAAGAGCGCGGACGGGACATAACAAAGCTAGGGCTGGGTCTGCCTCCTCCGAGGGCAGCGCTTGCAGGTTCACCACCTGGTCCCGGAAGGGAGTGGTGGGAACCTTGGGCACGTATCCGGGCCGGGGTCTCAGGATGATGTGAGAGTTGGCCTGCCCGAATTCTGGGCACGATTCGCTGACCGAAAGTGCGTGCAGGTCCCCTACCCTCTTAATAGAGGCCAATGCTGTCAAGAGAACTGTCCTCATGGACAGGATTTTTAGCTCTATGGACTGCAAAGGCTCAAAGGGAGGGCTCTGAAGTGCTCTGAGCACCAGAGCTAAGTCCCAAGAGGGTATCGAGTTTGGACAAGGAGGATTTAGCCTCCTCGCACCTGACGATTAGGTCGTGTTTTCCTACGGACTTACTTTCAACTGCATCGTGATATGCCGCTATTGCTGCGACGTACATTTTGAGGGTGGAGGGAGACAGCCTTCACTCCAGCCAATCTTGCAGGAAAGAAAGCACGACATTAACTGAACACATTCGGGGGTCTTCCCGAGGGGAAGAGCACCATTCAACGAACAGGTTCCACTTCAAAGCATAGAGGCGCCTCGTAGAGGGGGCTCTAGCAGAAGAGATGGTATCTAACACTGCTTGTGGCAGGCCAGGGACCAGACATGGAGTTTCCAGAGGTCTGGACGCGGGTGCCATAGAGTGCCCCGTCCCTGAGAAAGTAGGTCCTTCCTCAGAGGAATGGGCCAAGGAGATGCTGTCACGAGGAGTGTTAGTTCGGAGAACCAGGTCTGGTTGGGCCAGTAAGGCACAACTAACAAGACCTGCTCCTCGTCCTCCCTGACCTTGCACAGGGTCTGTGCAAAAAAGCTCACTGGGGGAAACGCATATTTGCGTAGGTCCCGGGGCCAGCTGTGCGCCAGTGCATCCTTGCCGAGGGTCCCCCTGGTCAGTGAATAGTCCCACTGGCAATGGGTCGAGTCCGGAGGGGCGAGCAGGTCTACCTGTGCGGCTCCAAAAAGGTCCCATATCAGCTGGACGGTCTGGGGGTGGAGTCGCCACTCTCCCGGAGGTGTCAGCTGTCGAGAGAGCTCGTCGGCTGTCTGATTGAGCACACCAGGGATGTGAATGGCCCGAAGCGACCTCAGATGCTTCTGACTCCACCAGAGGAGATGGTGGGCGAGTTGGAGCATGCAACGGAAACGTAGACCACCCTGATAGTTGATGTACGCAACGGCCGCAGTGCTGTTCGTACGGACCAGTACGTGCCTTCTCTGTAGCGGCTTTTTGGGTGGAGACAGCAGCTGGTCGGCGGAGCAGGATGTTTGCACCAGAAAAGGAACTAGATCGGAGAATAGGCGAAGGGACTCAACCCCGTTTGAGGTTTCATAGTCTCGACCGCGCATCTAGAGCGCAGAGTGACGCGCTGGGTTGCCTTGACAACCGCGCTGTCAGCCGGCCGCTTGACGGCACACAGCGCGCTGAACGCTCAAGCCCTTGCGAGAAAGGTGAGACAAACAGCGTGCTGACATGATTACGTTCGCCATCGATCGTGGCCGTCAAATGAGGACAGGAAACCACCGCATCCAGAAACACACGGCTTGAATGACATCTTGAAAAAGACGCAGGGTCAAACCGTGTAAGCTGAAGCACACAGGAGAACGGCCGCGGCTCACAGCAGTTCAAAAGTGCAAGCCTGCTGTGAGCACTCAAACTCATTGAAGACGCCCAGCTCTGAGCTGTGAAAACAGCTGTTTGTTTGTCAAACGTGACTTGACCACCACTGAACGTGCTATATCGCCCGCACCAGATCCAGAGACGTCACTCCAAAGGAAGACTCGTAGTAACACTCTTCGTAGAAAACAACACTGGAAACCACAGCAATTGTTTGGCTCCGAAGCAGAAAGCAAAGATGTGGTGCTTCCACTTCCTTATTTATACCCGCGCTGCGGGGAGGAGCGTGGAATGCATGAACTGCATGCCAATGTTCATTGGCTCATTTTAAAACACTCGAAGTAGATTGGTCTCTGAAAATGTTCCCCGATTCGTCGGGCAGTTCCGACGTACGTCGAACGTGACCGACTGAAAGGGAACCCAAGTTAAGTTTAATTGATTGGTTTGAGTGTCATTTTGTCAAGCAAAAAAAAAAAACCTCACTATTATGGTGATCAGTGTTGCCTCTGGTTCGGCACTTGGAGCTTCATCTATCTTATTGTAATTCTCTTCCTATTGATGCAGCGATGCAACAAGAAATCACAGTTATTTAATTATAAAGGAAGAGAAGTAATAAATTTAGGTTGCTTTTAAAAGTTAACCTATAGCTTCTGAATAATTAACTATATGATTTAGTCAGAAACCTTTTAAAAGAAACCTATGTAATACTTCCCTTCATGTCGTATAATGAGCGTTTACAATTTTATTGATAACACTTGCGTCATAAACACCTTGTGAAACTTTTAATTGGGTTGATATAATCCCTCTATATTTGTGACAGTATCTTATAATTGAACATGCTTGAGTCACACACACTTCAACATTCAGCATCAAAACACAACACTGTTAACAACAATGGTAGCTATACAAAAGCCCTATTCGGATGGTAATTGTTTCTCGTGGGGTCGTAAGGTATTTTCATCATTTACAGTCTGTGATTTTATTTCCGTCCGAATCCAAAATGTCCGTTTTTCTCCCACCACCCGTGTAAAAATCCAGAGCCGAATTAGCTACTGTTTTTTAACAAACACTAACGTTGTGTGGTAATTTAATTGCCGTCCAAATCCACATCTGTAGTTTTCAAAAAGAGATCACTTCAAAATTCACTGTTTATATCCTTTTTGACCACTGCGGAGCACCGTACCATTGCGCTGCGCTGTAATTTGGATGCATTTTAAAGATCTAGCCTACACTTTTATTACTGAAATGCTGGAAAGTATTTACAAGAACAATCTTTCATCACCGCTCAAAAGAGAAATAGAAAAAAAGCACATAAACATTTGAAATGGACCATTATTACGGCAGCAATTATATATGTTAAAATAACCAAGCAGCATTACGTTTACCTCATGTAAATAAGAGGCTGTATTAACTTATTTCCGCTCATTTCCACATTTTTAAAATGAGATCCATCATTTTGAGATAAAATACAAGACAGAAAACCATTTTAACTATAATGTGTCTATCTTCCTATTTTTAAACAGGAGATTTAAATAATGAAATAATATCTAGGATATTATTTTCCTATTATTAAATTAAATATAAATGTATTCTTATTATTCAAAGCATATGACATTTTATTTACAGGAGACAATCATGCGACTTCCCACGTGAGCAGCGCGTTCCACGATTCGTAGGATCACAAAACTCGCTCCTCCACCGTGAATAAATCACCATCTGAATGCACAAGTTTTATCACTGAGGTGGCATGCACATTTATTTTTATGGACATCCAAATGAGAAACAATTACCGTCCGAATAGGGCTTAAGTCAAGAGTAAATCTAAAGTAAATTATCAAGTACTCTCGGGAATCACATTCGGACTCGGAATGCAAAAACTCTGGAGCGCAATCATAATTGATAACGGCAAATGTGAAATAAAAAGCAGCAGTGTCTGATTCCATTTTGATGGATGATGCAGAGGAACGTTAACAGGTGAACTCTGACCGAAAGTTTTACCCACATGTGACTTGCATAAACACCAAACCAAGAAGAAAATGCAACATTGTAACAAATTATGTCCCTGTTTTAAAACAAAGCAGATGATCTACCCTCTGTGAACCCTAACTCTCAAAATAATTGATTGGTTTGAGTAGGGAAAACTTAAATTAAACAAATTAGCTTTTAAGACTAATTGTTTCATTGTTTTGACTGGCCTATTTCCCAGCATGCTTTGCCATGACACTCGAAAGGGAGAGTAAGTGCTAAAATTAAGTGTTATATAATGTTTTTTTTTGTGCAAGGTTAATGTTAATTGTGGGTGTCTTGCCTTAAATGAATGGGCTTACTCAAATATCAAGTCAAGTTAAGAGTAATTAAAATGGATGAGTACAAAATAACAATCTGCAAGTTCTGCTTACTTTAAATTTCTTAACTTAAAAATGTTGATGTAACTGATTACCTCAGTTACACTTTAGAGCTAGAAACACCCTTAGATGAAAAGGTTCTTTCAAGTGCTTCTTATAGATCCTTTTAGGGCTTCCCATCATGGTAATATTTTAGTCTTAATTAAACAGCTCGTAAACATACTTCTATATAGAGCCCCACTGAACTTTTCTCTGAGTGCACTACCCCTTTTTACTATCCCTTGTGCTAAAATCAGCCCGCATTCACTCAGTCGGAAGTTTTGCTCATAGTGTGATGACCACAGTTCTCTTGAAGTGATTGGAAGACAATCACAGTGCTTTCCCACATCTGCCAGATTTCCCAGAAGCCTCAGCTCCAGCTCACAAACACAGCTCTGAGTCACTGGAGAGAGACTTCACAAAGTCCCTATAATTTTCCAATCACTTGTGTTTAGGGCACATCTTAGGCCGTTAGATCAGACGCAGTTGTTCTTTTTGGAGGTGGAGGGTCTGTTTGTAGACATCAATACAATCAGAAGGAAACAAAGTTTGTGTACGTTTTTTTCTGTGTTGTCTTATTGACTAGTAGCCAGAGCCACACAAAATCAGTTTCAGAGCTCTGCAGATTTCCATAGAATTCACAAGCTCTCTAAATTCCTATTCCTTGTGTTTTATATTAAATATTTCCCCCTGATTATGCTGTCAGATACCAAATAAGACTATAGTGCTCTCAGATCTAATAACTCATTAGCATGCTTAAGTTTCAGTATCTTATGATTCAGAATTTTTTGAACCATGTGTCTGTTCTGACTTGACATTTACTTCATGTGGATTTAGATTTGATTGGAAAAAATTTGCAAAATTGCATTGCTGTTACGTAACAGACTCACAACAAGGATGATGTTAAAAATAAGTTTATTTAACAGCAGAATATGAAGATGGGGTGGGGAGTATATCTGAGGATACGTTAAGCAGATGAATGGAGAATAGGAATACTGACAGTCTTTCTCTCTGAAGATGAATAAAGGAGGTTGTGGATGGCGAACAAGATGGAAGTTGGAGCACACACCTCGGTGAAGGAACTGATGACTGGGAGGGGACTTGGAAAGGGAGACGAACTGCAGACACAGAGGACCAGGAAGACGATGGAGACATTGAGATACAGAGACAAGTAACAGTCACTGGAATCAGGAAAGTGGAACCAGGAAGGGGAGTCCTTACTCAAAACAAGATCAGACAATGTGACTGTGTAAGATGTGTGCTTATAGGAGTCTGTGCTGATGAGGAGATGAGGTGCAGGTGATTAGAACTCCGGTGACATTGAATGCTGTGATTGGGTAATGGTGGAGCCTGGCTGATCTCTGACAGTGACGATCTTGTAGCAGTGAGAGGGTGCGGTTGGCCCCTGGGTGGCCAGTGCCCACGGATGTATGTGCCGAGTGCGTGAGATTGGTGCATTGGGACCTGGGCACATACGTACGTCCTGGTAGACACCCCGGCGGAAAAGGCTCAGTTGCTTTGGAGGAGGAGAGTTGTTGGTGAATGGACCACAGGAGAATGTTTTGAGGCAAGATGGGCTCAGGATACTCTGAATTATCTTCTGGAGCATGGAGACGTGAGAGCATCGACTCGGAGATTCTTGGTACCTGGACGATATGAGATGAAATCGAATTGAGTGAAGAACAAAGCCCATCTTGCCTGCCTCAGGTTGAGTCGCTTGACATCACAGGGATATTGGAGATTTTTGTGGTCGCACCCTCCAGCCAGTGTCTCCACTCCTCCAAAGCAAGTTTGATTGCAAGCTGTTCTCTGTTCCCAATGTCATAGTTCATCTCCACTGGGGATAACTTCTTAGAAAAGGTGCGTGGAGACATGCTGGGTTCCCCTGCTGCTGAGACAGCACCGCTCCTACCCCGGTGGTGGATGCGTCGACTTCGACGAAGGGCTTATTGGGGTCAGGATGGATCAGAAGCGGTGTGCTGGTGAAGGCATCCTTGAGGCTCTGGAAAGCCTGGGTGGTGGCTGGTGTCCAGGACAGAGATTTGGGATTATTTTTGAGGAGGTTGGTTAACAATGCAGTTATGGAACTGTAACTGTGGATGAAGTGGCGGTAGAAGTTTGCAAAACCTAGGAATCTCTGGAGCTCTTTGATGGTTAAAGGTAGATGAGGGAAGCATCCTGGGAAACAACAAGTCGCCCCACTTCAGGACCTTTCCTGATGTCCAGGAGATAACAGGGTCGTGTTGCACTAATCAACCACGGGCGCCCAAGGTTGATACTGTAACAAAGTTTGTATGGATAAGGAAGAAGACAAGGGGGTCGGCTGGTTAGAGACTCAAACAGGTTTTTATTTGGAGGTTCTCAGTGATCTTCACGTGCTCAACGCACAACATAAATGAATGGTTTCTCAATACTCGGCGGTTTCTCCTCGCAGTTCCTCTCTGCATACTTTTCCTCCCCTGGTACAAGTCTCTGGCTGTGCTCTGCTCCTCTCTCTCCAGTCCTCATTTCCTGGTTAACTTTTATCCTGTCTCTCCACGGCAATCACTGAAACAAGAGACAGGTGTTTCTCATCTGGCCTTGATTCACTTACGTGCCGCTTGTCCTCTGACTCTCTCTCCCATCACAGACCTCGCTAAACCACGCCCCCTCGCAACATACCCCCACCGCCCGACTCAGGCCGGGGAGCCATCCGGCCTGCAGCCTCCCCCCCCCCATTTCTGGAAAGGAAGTCAGCCACAACCATCTGCACCCCACGGCCTGTGAACCACCTTGAACTTAAATGGCTGTAACGCCAGATACCAACGGGTGATCCGCGCGTTGGTATCCTTCATGCGGTGGAGCCACTGGAGAGGCACGTGGTCCGAACAGAGAGTGAACTCCCTCCCCAGGAGATAGTAACGGAGGGTAAGAACGGCCCACCGGAAAGCCAAGCACTCCTTTTCAATGGTGCTGTACATCGTCTCCCTCTTTGAGAGCTTGCGACTGATGTACAGCACCGGCCGCTCCTCCTCCTCCCTCTCCTGGGTCAGGACCACGCCCAGCCCCCTGTCCGACGCGTCAGTCTGTAACATAAAAGGTGAAGGAACTGATGACTGGGAGGGGACTTGGAAATGGAGACGAACTGCAGACATGGAGCACCAGGAAGACGATGGAGACACAGAGAATCAGGAGATACAACGGAGACAAGTAACATTCGCTGCAATCAGGTAAGTGGAACCAGGAAGGTGAGTCCTTGTTCAAAACGAGACCAAACAAACTGACTGTGTGAGGTGTGTGCTTATGAGTCTGTGCTGATGAGGAGATGAGGTGCAGGTGCGTGTGATTAGAACTCCGGTGACATTGAACGCTGTGATTGGGTGCTGGTGGAGCCTAGCTGATCTCTGACAATTGCTGGGCATTTTGGGTTGCAATTTTTATTATTATTATTATTATTTTTTTTTGATAAAGTAACTGAATGTTTGAAACATAATTCAAAACACAAATGTGTTTGAAAAATAATATATTCCAACCAGGATACAGTCATGAAAAGTTGAGATTCATGAGATATTCATGTCAAAACATGTTTATTTATATACAGTCAAACCAAAAATGATTCAGTATTTTTTTACTATAGTGGGTGCAGGACACTATAGTTCATTTATGTAAGTGAGGATAGCAAAATAAAGTAAACTGTGACATATTATACCCAAAAATTCTTCATACAGTGACTACCAGTAAAATTTATAAAAAAAATAGGGACCAAAATGATTCAGACACTTTGACCTGAGCATGTTTTGCTTCAGTGTTTTTTCTTTCATTGCTAACGCGACCTTTGACACCACAGACTGAACAAAATGAAGCATTGCGTGGTCATTGGTTGAGCTAAATTGGTATTATCTAATTGTGTTCTTAAATTTAACAGCTGATTGGTCCATTACATCCCTTTCTATCAAAGTGATCTGACATTATCAAGATGAATTTGTTCTGACACAGTTTAACTCTAAGTTCTTGTCATATATTATTACTATTTTTTTAAACTATAGTGAATAAACTGATAATGTGAGAAAATGTTGAACGTGTCTGAATACATTTTGGTTTGACTGTATATATACACCGATCAGGCATAAAATTATGATTACCTTCCTAATATTGTGTTGGTCCCCCTTTTGCTGCCAAAACAGCCCTGACCCGTCGAGACATGAACTCCACTAGACCCCTGAAGGTGTGCTGTGGTATCTGGCACCAAGATGTTAGCAGCAGATCCTTTAAGTCTTGTAAGTTGCGAGGTGGGGCCTCCATGGATCGGACTTGTTTGTTCAGCACATCCCACAGATGCTCGATTGGATTGAGATCTGGGAAATTTGGAGGCCAAGTCAACACCTCAAACTCGTTGTTGTGCTCCTCAAACCATTCCTGAACCATTTTTGCTTTATCCTGCTGAAAGAGCCACAGCCACCAGGGAATACCGTTTCCATGAAAGGGTGTACATGGTCTGCAACAATGCTTAGGTAGGTGGTACGTGTCAAAGAAACATCCACATGGATGGCAGGACCCAAGCAGAACATTGCCCAAAGCATCACACTGCCTCCGCCAGCTTGCCTTCTTCCCATAGTGCATCCTGGTGCCATGTGTTCCCCAGGTAAGCCACGCACACACACCCGGCCATCCACGTGATGTAAAAGAAAACGTGATTCCTCAGACCAGGCCACATTCTTCCATTGCTCCGTGGTCCAGTTCTGATGCTCACGTGCCACTGTTGGTGCTCTCGGCGGTGGACAGGGGTCAGCATGGGCACCCTGACTGGTCTGCGGCTATGCAGCCCCATACGCAACAAACTGAGATGCACTGTGTATTCTGACACCTTTCTATCAGAACCAGCATTAACTTCTGGAGCAATTTGAGCTCCAGTAGCTCGTCTGTTGGATCGGACCACACGGGCCAGCCTTCGCTCCCCACGTGCATCAGTGAGCCTTGGCCGCCCATGACCCTGTCGCCGGTTCTCCACTGTTCCTTCCTTGGAGCACTTTTGATAGATCCTGACCACTGCAGACCGGGAACACCCCACAAGAGCTGCAGTTTTGGAGATGCTCTGACTCAGTCGTCTAGCCATCACAATTTGGCCCTTGTCAAACTCGCTCAAATCCTTACGCTTGCCCATTTTTCCTGCTTCTAACACATCAACTTTGAGGACAAAATGTTCACTTGCTGCCTAATATATCCCACCCACTAACAGGAGCCGTGATGAAGAGATCATCAGTGTTATTCACTTTACCTGTCATGCCTGATCAGTATATATATATATATATATATATATATATATATATATATATATTATAATTATTATTATTATTTTTTTTTTTAAAGATTAATCATATTTAATGCAGTGGTTCTCAACCAGGGGGCAAACTTCCAAGAGTGTCTCAAGACGACAAAAAAAAAAAAAAAACGAAAAATCAAGATATTTGTTATTTTAATTAAAAAATAACAATTTTAAATATTTTTGTTTTACCTTTGAAGAACTGGAAAAACCAAGGTTATCTCACCACCAATTTGTACGTATTTGTACAAGGTGGCTAATTCATATATATATATATGAGGACAGGAGAGCTGTCAGTCAATACATGGGAAATCAAAGTACCTTGCATTACTTATTTGAAAAAGTAACTCAGATATTCTTTTGTAAAAATGTAAAAGTGATGCATTACTTTACTAGTTCATTGGGAAAAGTAATCTGATTACATAACTCGAGTTACTTGTAATGCGTTACCCCCAACACTGCATATGAATGAATACATTCTTAAAACTCCACACTTTTAAATGAAAAGTTTCTATATGGAACCTTACAGAGTTCCATCAGGCGCTTCTTATATAGAACCTTATTTAGTGGTTCCCATAATAAGATCATTTTACGGAAAACATTTTTAAGTCATTTTTAATTTTAATTACATTTTGTGAATTAACGACTTTTAAAATTAAATTATCCAAAAACCACTAGAACACTGTTTTATATTTTGTTGACTTGTGTACTTGCATTATCCAAAATGTTTCCAAGAATGTTTAAATCCAGAGAAATAAGCAATTTTAACCAGAACACCGACCATGCATCGCCTATCAATGACATCATGCCCGCTCGATTTCCGATTTTATTTTGTAGAAACCATGGAAACACCAAAGACGCATTAATATATGATGTGTTTTATTAGACAGGTGAGCAACTGTTTGGATCATTCATGGACAGAAACTAATCATTGTTCTCCAGCTCAACACAGTCAGTCTTATTGTTTAAATCTGGTGTTCTTGATTTACCGCGAGTACCATGTTTTACCATGCCTGATATGATCTCGCTCACTGCAGTGTGAACAAGTGTCTCATAGTAGTGCTGAGCGAACGCACAGAGTAGCATTATAACATAACTTTAACACACTTAAATGTGTGTAATATGATAAAACAGAGCTGCATTACCCCACATACACATGAGCGGAAGAAGCGGAAGCGGCGACAGCGGCAGAATAAAAGCTCTGCGAGATCAAGCCGTCATCAAGATACACCTTTGTTTTGAATAAGCGACCTCTAGTGGCCAAAAATTACATATTGTGCCTTTAAACATCTCAAATTGGCATGAAGTGTTCTTTAAAATTGAGTCAAAACCCCTAGAGTTCTATTTAAAGCCCCACTGGACCTTTTATCTAAGTGCATGGGCATTTTTATAATGAATATAGTTTATATTCATTTTATCATGTAGAAATTGTGAGGTAAAAGCTCCTTATACAGTGAATCATGAAGAACTGAACAAGTACATGGCCTTTGAATATTGTTGTGGTCAATGAAGGACCTTGCAGTCGACACTGAAATATGGTACAGTAAACACGGATGCATATGAGTGCTCAATTACATCATTACCTTCACACTGTGGCAGCATGTGAACTCACACACACACACTCAGACGCAGGTGGAGTGTGTTCCCGCTGCTCACTGCTGATGAATGTCAGGCTGGCGCTGAGATCTGCTGGCACAGCTTCAGCGCACGTCTTCAGACGGCAGAGGAAGTGTCACTCTCCACGGGCATGCTGGGAAAAGCCTGGAGTCGGGCGCGTCTCGCTGCTGCTGTCTTCACAACAAATCAAAGCCAAGCGGCTCTACACCGCCGCTCCATTCAGTCCCAGATTTCCCCACCGCGCTGCTTCAGATTCACTGTCTGCCTCCACAGCCGTTTATCTTTACAATGTTAGGAGAGCGCTCAATGCTCAATACATGGCATGTTCATGCAAAGCATTCGACTTCATGCAGTGAGATTGTGAAGCTCAACTCATTTTTGGTTATAGCACATTTTGAATCTAGGAAGCATTTTTGGAAGAGCAGGTTGTAAGTGTTTGTAACAAACACTATGAATGTGTGCAGATGAAGTACACTGAAAAACATTTGGTGTAGGGTTTACTTTCAAACAATTTTCACTAAATTTCAGTTCAAATAATTACACAAATATCATAGTAACAGCACAAAAGCCCATGCACTTCGAGAAAAAATCTTCAAAAGTCTTTATTCAAAGGCCATAAAAATGTCTCAATGCAAAGACAAAACTTTTACATTTCAATAATTAGTAATCAATTATCAGATTACTTTTTTTTATTTGATTTCAGGAGTAATGCATTACTTTACACATTAATATTTATTAATTGTAAAAAAAGTAAAAAGTTTGGGATTTGCTTAAATATTGTCTGCTTATTGCTGAATTGAAAGGGCTACAGAAATAAAGCTGACTTGAGCATTTTTTAACTTCTGATCTAAAATTCTCGATCTTCTTCATAATGACATGCGCATTAAACTGTACAAAAAGGTAACAAGACACATTACGTACAACTTTCAATAAAAAAAGAGTAGTATAGTATGTAATTTAGCCCATAATATTAACTCTTTCCCCAGCTGCGTTTTTTTTTAAAGTTGCCAGCTCAAGAACAGTGTGTAGAGAGTTTCATGGCTCATCCAAGCCTTACATCACCAAGAGCAATACAAAGCGTGGGATGCAGTGGTGTAAAGCACGCCGCCACTGGACTCTAGAGCAGTGGAGACGTGTTCTCTGGAGTGACCAATCACGCCTCTCTGTCTGGCAATCCCATGGACGAGTCTGGACTGAACGGGACTTGCCTGACTGCATTGTGCCAAGTGTAAAGTTTGGTGGAGGGGGGATTATGGTGTGGGGTTGTTTTTCAGGGGTTGGGCTTGGCCCCTTAGTTCCAGTGAAAGGAACTTTTAATGCTTCCAACTTTGTGGGAACAGTTTGGGGATGGCCCCTTCCTGCTCCAACATGATGAAGCGTCGGTCCATAAAGACATGGATGAGCGAGTTTGGAGGAACTTGACTGGCCTGCACAGAGTCTATAATACCTCAACCTGATAGAACACCTTTGGGATGAATTAGAGCGGAGACTGCGAGCCAGGCCTTCTCATCCAACATCAGTGCCTGACCTCACAAATGCGCTTCTAGAAGAATGGTCAAAAATTCCCATAAACACACTCCTAAACCTTGTGGAAAGCCTTCCCAGAAGAGTTGAAGCTGTTAGAGATGCAAAGGGTGGGCCAACTCCATATTAAACCCTACGGATTAAGAATGGGATGTCATTAAAGTTCATGTGCATGTAAAGGCAGGTGTCCTAAAACTTTTGGCAATATAGTGTATATAATATAGACCATGTTGTTGAACGCTTGCAAAAAATAACCTTCTCAGTAAAAAAACCCCTGCAAGGCCTGGAATAGAGTGAGCCTCAGCCAGCTGTAATGTAAAAAGTAATGTAACAGATAAGTTTTCATAAAAAGAAACTAAGTAACATAATTAGTTACTGTTTTAGGGAGTAACGCACTATTGTAGGACATTACTTTTAAAAGTAACTTTTCCCAACACTGCTGATGATCACATCATCATCAAATGATGATTACATCAAAAAGTAATGTAACAGATCACTTTCCATAAAAAGTAACTAAAGCCGCATTTTCACCGAAATTACCCAGAACTTATTTTCCCAGGAACTTTTTTCCCCCCAGACCTGTTGCTGTCTGCGTTTCCATCGTGGTCTAAAGTACCGACAAGATTAGTCCGGTGACGTAGGACTGCGCACGACTATCTAGTTCCCGCTGGATTTCGTCCTCCGTATATAAGCTTAATAAAGCCTGAACCTCATCGTCGGTCCATCTGTCGTATTTTTTAAACCCCATTGTTGATTTAAATAGCAAACAATTCTTACTGCATGCACCGCGTGAAATAAAATGCTGCGTCAACCAATCAAAATGCTGCATGGAGTCAACCAATCAGCATGTTCTGAGCCCAAGTCCCACCCCCAAAAGTTCCTGAACTTTGAAAAAGTACTACCTCGTGAGCAGGGACTTTCTGAGGGGGAAATTTTTACCCGGAACTTCATTTAGACCCTGGTCCTTGCAGTTGAAACCAGCCCAAAGTCCCTAGTTCCTGGGGAAAGTTCTTGCGGTGGAAACACGGCTTATGTAACATAATTCGTTTCTGTTTTGACCACATCATCAGTGTCTACTAAAAATGACAAAGAAACAAGCAAGTATTTTCTTGTAAAATGTACTCCAATACATTTTTAAGCTGAATGCTCTACACAGCAGCAACTCCATTAGCCACACAAATAGTACTCCTGAAGTACACAGACGTGATTTCAGCTCTGCTGTTAATATTAACCATAGACTGTATAAAACAATGGATATAGTGTCCGTGACGTCACCAGTAGGTTTCTGAAGTGCATTTTTGAAGCCTAAAGTGGGCGGAGCCGGCCACCGCCATCTTGGAACTCCTGAATAGCCGAAAATGGGCAAAGAGGTGGGGCGTGGTTGGAGCTGAGGTACCTGGTTGCTGAAACCACACCCGCCTAGCTCAACCATAGTGGCAATCCACCTATCCCTCAAGTGGCCACGCCCTTAATTATGCAAGAACTTTAAGGCTTAATATCATTTAAATGGAAGAGTTATAAAAAAATTCACCCCCCTCACAGTTGTCATGAAGGGCAAAATTAGCTGTATAGACCAAAACCACTTTTCACATGACGACCGCGTCATGCTGAAGAGTCGGGTGTATCTTTTGAATGAGATATGACTGAGTGTGTGTGTGCGTTCACGGAGCGGCGGGATCATCATTTCAGAGATTAAAACATTAAGATCAACTCTGTTCTTCACATAAAGATATCATATGACTTCAGAAGACTTGGAATGCAACATGAGTTATTACTTTTATACTGTTTTTGGTCAGTTTTTGCAATAAATACCTGTGACTGTACTTTTATTTGCCTGTTATGTGTTTTATATTGTTGAGAAGTGGGAAGGTTTAGGGTAGGAGTGGGGTTAGTTGCTCCAAAATATAAAAGTAGCCTATAAATATTTATAAAATCATGTCTACTTTTACAAATGCAAAGAATTAAACGCGTCTTGATCTGACGCATTGGGCAAACAACTCGATTGCCAGTCGATGAATTGCAGTTTAAATCACTTCAAGAGAGAGACCGGAAGGTTGCCGCTTGATATTAACACACTTACAATACCTGTGTGTGTAATGAGAGAAAACACCGGCAGACTGAAATGATTTTGGTGTCCACCCGTTTACGACCTGACTTCCCTTGCCTCGGCAGGGTAAAATGTGTCCGTCTCTTAATATCAATGTCCGTTTGCTCAGATATCTCATTTCACATGAATCTCACCTTCACAGCAGCGGTGCTAAGTTTCACCTGCGTCACATCAGGAAAATACCCACAAACCCAGTGTGTGTTTCAGAGACACCTGATGAGAGTAAACACCGTCTGATACGCTTGATTCCCGCCTTTTTTCTCACTCCCGTTAGCTCCACACTGCATAAATGTGTCAGTAGTTTATCAGAGGAAGCTTGTGACTTTGTTTGGAAGAAGTGAAAAGCCTGTTTGTGTCATAAAAACGTCATTCATTTGGGATATTGGGAGGTTTATGAGGAGACTTGTAGGAAATAATATGATTCGCACTCAGACTGCTGTTTCAATGCAATTTTACAAGATTCTGTATTAAATTTAAAGGAAGAACAAATAAAATATATCCTCACCTCTCTAAATGTTGATGTAAGCCAAACTTAAATGAGTTTTACCATATTAGTCAAGGTCAATCATGCATCTTCATCTGGATATTACACATTAAACATGTTGAATTCAACACGGCATGTTGCTAAGCTAATATGAACAATTAGATTAACAGCATACACACATATTGGATGAAATAGTCTATTTAAACAACATGTTTTCTATAACTGCATGTGATTCTGAGGCCACGATTGACTTCTGTAACTGAGAGAATCTCTTGCTTTCAAAAGTTACAGAAAAAAAAGCCTTTTATACATAAAAGCTTTGCTCACTGGTGAGGAAAGTTTGGTAACACTTTACTTTAAGCCTTTATGTATAATGCATAAAGGTTTTCATAATGCATGTCATAATGCATTGTATCTTTTCATAAGTTAAAATGCATTATAATATTTGCATCTTAAATCGGTTGTTTGTCATGTTTTTAATGCAGTAGACTTTCTAAAGGTGTAACATTGACTATGTAAATATTATAATTATTATCATAACTGTGGTTTTAATTATTAATGAGATAATACAAGGCATAAAATACCTGTAGCAACTCATAATGTAATAGGTATTATATTATTAATGTAATAAAATGTTTATAATGTAATAATCTTGAGCTCATAATGTAATTACAATTATGGCATTGTATAGGTTGTAATTTCACATTAAAGTTGCAAATGTTCTAATTTTATTTATCTTTCTTTCTCTCTATATTGATAATGTTTTTTACAGCATTTTGCGTGTAGTTTAAGACTGGATTTAGATTTTTTAAAAATGTACTGTAAAGGAATACTAACATGTTTATGTTTTAAAAGCTATTACAATTATGATTTATAATGTAAAACATTTCTCATAATGTAAAAATTGTTACATTATGAGCTCAAGATTTGAAAAAAATATTACATTATGAACATTTTATTACAATAATAATGGAATACCTATTACATTATGTGCAGTTATGACATTATGAGTTGCTACAAATACCTTTATAATGCATCATATATTAAGGTTTCAAAAGATTTAAACGCTTAAAAATACATCTGTCATGTATTATCACGGTATTCTTAATGTATGTTATAATGCATTATATATTTTCGTTACACTTTATTTTACAGTGTCCTTGTTACATATGTTACATGTACTTACTGTAGTAATGACAGTAAATTATGCATAATTACATGCAACTAACCCTAAACCAAACTTAAACCCTAATTATATAGTAAGTACAAGTTGTTCCTTAATATTACTCTATACTTAAATGTATAGTTACACTGTAACAAGGACACCTTAAAATAAAGTGTAACTATATATTTAAGTACTGAGTAATATTAATTAAACACTATAAGGTTCGGTTTCGGGTTAGTTGCTTGTAATTATGCATACTTTATATGTAACTATGTTATTATAGTAACTACATGTAACGTGTAAAAGGACACTGTGAAATAAAGTGTTACCTATATTTTCATAAATAATTATAACAAAGATAAAATGCATTACAATCAATGAATAATCAACGTCATTTATTTAAAGGGAAAGATGCACAAACACATTTTTCCAGCAATGCATTTGTACAGTTTGAAATGAAACAATTAAACAATTATTGAAGAGCAAAGTGATTTGAGATTTTTGAAATAACATTTGAAAGTGTTAAATATTTTTTGAAGCCTCTGTATTTTTGTGACGTGTAACTCAGATGTTTTCATGTGACACTGACGCAGGTCCTGATTTGACGTTCAGACGTGTTGTTTAGTATGTGGCTACCTCAGTATTTGTGTTACAAATGACTCCAGTCTCTCTCGTTGTGTCTGTGTGGACGTGTGTACGGGAGAATGATAATAATGTTTCTAATCTTGTTACATGGCACACAGGATTGTGTTCAGTGTTAATGATGAGCGCTGCCCTCCCTTCCTCCCTCCCTCACTCCTCCCGGCCGAGGCGCGCGCTTTCAATTTGTGTGCTGTCATCTCTCTGCACTGCCAATGAAATTGATGCGCCCTCTTCCCTTTAATTAAATCAAAAAACAGGCAGGGGGCTTCGCTCTGCAGGGGTCGGAGGGGGGGGGGGGGGCGTCACACGGCCAACAGGACCGTCTCACAAACCCGTCCCATCTGTGACACGTTACGGAAGAGCTGCGCTTGACAAAATGCTTTCTTTATGTTTGCTTGGCTTCACGGTTTGTTTCAACAGATCAGTTGGTGCAAGAGATTCTCCATTGTATAGCAAATATACACCGATCAGGCATAAAATTATGACCTAATATTGTGTTGGTCCCCCTTTTGCTGCCAAAACAGCCCTGACCCGTCGAGACATGGACTCCACTAGACCCCTGAAGGTGTGCTGTGGTATCTGGCACCAAGATGTTAGTAGCAGATCCTTTAAGTCCTGTAAGTTGCGAGGTGGGGCCTCCATGGATCGGACTTGTTTGTTCAGCACATACCACAGATGCTCGATTGGATTGAGATCTGGGGAATTTGGAGGCCAAGTCAACACCTCAAACTCGTTGTTGTGCTCCTCAAACCATTCCTGAACCATTTTTGCTTTGTGTCAGGAGCATTATCCTGCTGGAAGAGCCACAGCCACCAGGGAATACCGTTTCCATGAAAGGGTGTACATGGTCTGCAACAATGCTTAGGTAGGTGGTACGTGTCAAAGTAACATCCACATGGATGGCAGGACCCAAGGTTTCCCAGCAGAATATTGCCCAAAGCATCACACTGCCTCCGCCAGCTTGCCTTCTTCCCATAGTGCATCCTGGTGCCATGTGTTCCCCAGGTAAGCCACGCACACGCACCCGGCCATCCACGTGGTGTAAAAGAAAACGTGATTCATCAGACCAGGCCACCTTCTTCCATTGCTCCGTGGTCCAGTTCTGATGCTCACGTGCCACTGTTGGTGCTTTCGGTGGTGGACAGGGGTCAGCCCCATACAAAACAAACTGTGATGCACTGTGTATTCTGGCACCTTTCTATCAGAACCAGCATTAACTTCTTGAGCAATTTGAGTAGCTCGTCTGTTTGATCGCTCCCCACGTGCATCAATGAGCCTTGGCCTGCTGCCAAAACAGCGTCGACCCGCCAAGGCCTGGGCTCTACAAGATCTGTCAAGTCCTGTGAGTTGCGAGGTGGAGCCGCCGTGGATTAAACTTGTTGGTCCAGCGCATCCCAAAGATGCTCGATTGGATTGAGAGCTGGGGAATTTGGAGGCCAGGGTAACACCTTAAATTCTTCATCATGTTCTTCAAACCATCCCTGAAACAATGTTTTTTGCTTTATCCTGCTGAAAGAGCCACTTCCACTAGGGAACACCATTGTCATGAAGGGCTGTACCTGCTCTGCAACAATAGCCACATTTCCACTGTCGGGTCAAAGGCGGGCGTGCTAGTGCATGGCAGGGCCAGTCGCGTTTCCACCGCCACTTGTCAAGGGTTCCAGCCGAATACCTTGGTCCAAAGTGGGCCAACCGGGGCTTGAGGAGTGGTTGCGAACAGAGGCGGAGTTTATCTGAGTCTGGAGACGGCAGCGCCACAGATAATTTCATAGACCAGCTAACATCAACGTTAAACACTTCTTAACATTATTTTAACTCACTTACGGACAGCAGCGAGTGTTTGAAATAACTTCTGTCTGTGATCTGATTCTGATCATCGTATAAGGCAGAAATATTTATATGCGATGCAAAAGACTACACGCTCTATTACCATATCCAATACCATAGTAATGGTAAATACGGCCACTTGAAGAAATCAGACAAATCAAACAGGCTATCACAATTGTGTGTTTATTTTATCTGTCAGTACGTATCTCTTTTTACCATCTGATGTCCATATTTTATTAGTCATAAAATAAAACAACTCCATAACTGTATTGGGACTGGAGAGAGTGTTTTTGCTGGAAAATCTGTAGAAATTATCATTCTTTCTAAATGTGATGTAAATATACTGTCATGTGACTACAAATAAACAGAAACAGACGTGACTGAATAAGTACGTGTCCTCTTTCTTGTCAAGTCAAGTCAACTTTATTTATATAGCGCTTTTTACAATGCAGATTGTTTCAAAGCAGCTTCACAGTGTTAAACAGGAAAATAATGAACAGAATTTGATTCGGCTGTACAGCCGCTCTGGAGAAAACGGTGATGTCATCAGCTCAGATGATTTCAATCGTCATATATATTCAAGTAATGTAGTAGACATAGTTAATTTAGTTTAGTAATTCAATTTATTTGGATATTTATTTGAAAATTGAGTGTCCCCAACTGAGCAAGCCTTGTGTGAAATAACGGTAAATACCACTTTGTTTCTGTGGGACTAATGTGCAGTCTTGACACAAATGAATTCATTATGATCAATGTCTCACTTATTATTGTAAAACATCAATGCTTGGGTTTTAAATCTTTACGTAAACGACAAAAAAGCCAACAAGTGGCCTTCTTTATCAGGTTTGTTTTGTGATTTCACTAGTTTCCAGTGATTTCTCTCTGATTAGTTTTCTAATAAAACTTCCACTGTTGGTGAAATGATGGTTTTGTGTGACGTTGTTCCAGAGAGGTGTGTTACGGGCAGGTTTTAGTGAAGCGCTGCGGAGCTTCTGGCCTGACGGTGGAAATGCAGCGTGGTTTTGGGCCCGGTGCTACAGGTCCAAGACTATTAGCCTAGCCCGGCCCTTTGAAAGCCCTGGCTCGCACTGGCCCGACAGTGAAAAAGCGGCCAATGTTTAGGTAGGTGGCACATGCCAAATGTACGTCCACATGAATGGCCGGACCCAGGGTTTCCCAGCAAAACATTGTCCAGAGCATCACACTCCCTCCACTGGCTTGTCGGCATCCCACAGTGATCCTGGTGCCGTCACTTCCCCAGGTAAACAGCACACGGCTGTCCACGTGATGTAAAAGAAAATGGGACTCATCAGACCAGCGACCTTCTTCCACTGCTCCAAGGTCCAGTTCCGACGCTCTCATGCCCATTGTAGGAGCTTTCGGCATCATAGCCACTCTGATTGGTCTGCGGCTACGCATGTGTTGTGACACATTCCTCCCATAACCATCATTAAAATCGTGCCACAGTAGACCTTCTGTGGGCTCGGCCCAGACGGGATAGCCTTCGTTGCTCTCGTGCATCAATGAGCCCTAGGCGCCCAACACCCTGTCGCCGGTTTGAGGTTTGTCCCTCCTGTTGGTAAATTCTCACCACTGCTGATCGGGAGCAATACACAAGCCTTGCCGTTTCAGAGATACTCTGACCCAGTCGCCTTGCCATAACAGTTTGGCCCTTGTCAAAGTCGCTCAAATCTTTATTCCAGCCCATTTCTCCGGCTGAACATCTAGTCTAACCAGACCTTAATATGTGGCCTTATTAGGAGATGATCAACGATATTTGCTTCACCTGTGACTGGTCATGATGTTTTGGCTCATATATATTATATATTCCAGTAAAAACATCTACACGTCTTTAAAACAGAACTGTGTGAAATATGACAAGGTGTTTTAAAGAATATACTGTGATATGTTTATTGCGTTGTGTGAAGTCACATTTATTTCTATAGTGCTTTAGATTGTTTCAAAGCAGCTTCACAGGGACAAACAGGAAAATAACACTGTTCATACAATTCATCAATTATGAAACATAACATTTCAGCTGTAAAGCGTCTCTAAAAAGACAATAGTGTTGTTATTCAGCTCAAATGTTGTTCTCATCTGCTAATAACGTGTGGCAGATAAACAAATGAACAGTGCCACAAGACAAATGAAGTCTTCATATGTTATGAAATGTTGCATCCCAGGTCAATTTTGTTCATTTCGTGCATGTGTGTGTGTGTGTGTGTGTGTTGCAGCTGAAGGCCGCAGCGTCTCTGGTTTGCTATTCACCGTATGGAGCGGCAAATGAAATTACACAAGGAAGACTAAAGGACGTTCTTTGAGAATTAATCCCATTTACAGCCAAACCTACTTCAGTCTCTCACACTGAAGCTTCACTAACCAAACACTGACAATTAAAACAATGAGCTGCGAGCATCAAACATACAGCGGAAAGCTGTTGGTGAAACATATTTATAACTCATTGTATATTGCATAATAATTTTGTGTGATTTTTATATTTATAATTACATGAATCATTCATTTCCATGCATGCAATTTAATGAAGTTTTCTTTCAGAATACAGAGATAACACATTTTTGATGA
The DNA here is from genome assembly GCA_039654625.1 of Rhinogobio ventralis. NCBI lineage: Eukaryota > Metazoa > Chordata > Actinopteri > Cypriniformes > Gobionidae > Rhinogobio > Rhinogobio ventralis. Next base: position 2,166,064 of record CM077202.1, read on the forward strand.
GGGTGATTAAAAACATTTGTTTATCTAATCAGCTGATAATTTTTTAACTATTTAGGCCATTTAATTTCCTTAAATGCTTTGGATCAAGATTATTTTTGTGTTATATTATATTAATATAAATAAAAAATAAATTAATGTTTTAAGCAGTTATGGTAGTCACTATGAATTATTTCGTTTAGTGTAGATGGAACAGATTTGATTTGGAAGGTAATGTGTGTGTGTGTGTGTGTGTGTATGCGTGTGTGTGCGAGCGTGTTTGTGTGTGTGAGTCTCTGTGAGTGTGTGTGTGAGTCTCTGTGAGCGTGTGTATGAGTCTCTGTGAGTGTGTGTGTATGTGTGAGAGAGAGCGTGTGTATGAGTTAGTCTGTGTGTATGTGTGTGTGTGTGAGAGTGTGTGTGTGTGAGTGTGTTTGTGTTTGTGAGAGAGTGTGTGTTTGTGTGTGTAGTGTTTGTGCGTGTGTGTGTATGTGAGTGTGTGTGTAAGTGTGAGTCTCTGTGAGCGTGTGTATGAGTCTCTGTGTGTATGTGTGTGTGTGTGAGAGTGTGTGTGTGTGAGTGTGTGTGTACGTGTGTGTGTGAGAGAGTGTGTTTGTGTTTGTGAGAGCGTGTGTTTGTGTGTGTAGTGTTTGTGCGTGTGTGTGTGTGTATGTGAGTGTGTGTGTAAGTGTGAGTCTCTGTGAGTGTGTATGTGTGTGTGTGAGAGTGTGTTTGTGTGTGAGAGTGTGTGTGTGTGTGTGTGAGTGTGTGTGTGTGAGTGTGTGTGTGCGTGTGTTTGTGAGAGAGTGTGTGTTTGTGTGTGTGTGTGTGAGAGTGTGTGTGTGAGTGTGTGTGCGTGTGTGTGAGAGAGTGTGTTTGTGTTTGTGAGAGAGAGTGTGTGTGTGTATGTGAGCGTGTGTAAGTGTGAGTCTCTGTGAGCGTGTGTATGAATCTCTGTGTGTGTGTGTGTATATGTGTGTTTGAGAGTGTGTTTGTGTGTGAGAGTGTGTGTGTTTGTGTTTGTGAGAGAGAGTGTGTGTTTGTGTGTGTGTGTGTGTGAGAATGTGTGTGTGAGTGTGTGTGCGTGTGTGTGAGAGAGTGTGTTTGTGTGTGAGAGTGTGTGTGTGTGAGTGTGTGTGTGTGTTTGTGTTTGTGAGAGAGAGTGTGTGTTTGTGTGTGTGTGTGTGTGAGTGTGTGTGTGAGTGTGTGTGCGTGTGTGTGAGAGTGTTTGTGTTTGTGAGAGAGAGTGTGTGTTTGTGTGTGAGTGTGTGTAGTGTTTGTGCGTGTGTGTATGTGAGCGTGTGTAAGTGTGAGTCTCTGTGAGCGTGTGTATGAATCTCTGTGTGTGTGTGTGTATGTGTGTGTGTGTGTGTGAGAGTGTGTTTGTGTGTGAGAGTGTGTGTGTGTGTGTGTTTGTGTTTGTGAGAGAGAGTGTGTGTTTGTGTGTGTGTGTGTGTGAGAGTGTGTGTGAGTGTGTGTGCGTGTGTGTGAGAGTGTGTTTGTGTTTGTGAGAGAGAGTGTGTGTTTGTGTGTGAGTGTGTGTAGTGTTTGTGCGTGTGTGTGTATGTGAGCGTGTGTAAGTGTGAGTCTCTGTGAGCGTATGTATGAATCTCTGTGTGTGTGTATGTGTGTGTGTGTGTGTGTGTGAGAGTGTGTTTGTGTGTGAGAGTGTGTGTGTGTGTGTTTGTGTTTGTGTTTGTGTTTGTGAGAGAGAGTCTGTGTTTGTGTGTGTGTGTGTTTGTGTAGAGCAGTGAAACACTGACCCCTACTGCACAGCACTCATCGGACAGCATTGAATAAACCTTCATTCTGTTCCGGCTGGATCATACGGTCTTCATATGTGTTGGCTGATTTGTGTCGTTACACACCTCTACCTGATTCAGACGGATGTCAGCTGATCAATGTTTTCATAAAAGTTAGATAAAGTGACCTGCACAGATATACAGTATGAGGAATAGAGCAGGCATGTGAGCACGTGTGGTCTGTCTGATGTTGTGATGGTGAAGTTCTCAGTCGCACAGGCTCCGCGTCATTATCCCGTCCTCGACGCCAAACACGCACTTTTAATTTGAGCTCTCTGATTAGCGGATGATTGGCTGACAGACGCGCGCGGATCCCAGGTCTCTCTCTCCCAGCCTGCAACTCAATCACAGCCAATTAACGGCTCCCCAAACACTCTCTCCTATTAGAGCGTCATAATCCGCTCATTGTGTCCTGATTTGCCAAATAAATCACTCCAGAGGCACGCATCTTCTGCAACTCCTCTCCGCGCGCGCTTTTGCACAGCAACTTTCTTTCCTAACTTTCTTCTGTTTGCCAGATTTACTGTTGTAGCTTTCTCTCTCGTATCTTAATTTTTTCCTTTTACCAAATCTATTTTTGGCCTGACTTTATATAAAGTGTGTCGGTATACTTTACAACAAGGTCACATTCATTAAAGCATTAACTTACATAAGCAGCGAGCGATATATTTTTGTTAATGTAAGTGAATAAAAATGTGAATGTTCCTGTTAGTTCACAGTGCATTAACTAATGATAACAGATGCAACTTTATAATGTATTAGTAAATGTTGAGATTAACATTAACTAAACATTGTAGAGGATTTTTTTAAAAATTCATTAAACTTTATTTGGTAACACTTTATTTTACAGTGTCATTGTTACATATGTTACATGTACTTACTATAGTAATAACAGTAAATTATACTATTATTAACTAACCCTAATCCTACCATAACCCTATAGTAAGTACACACACTCACTCACACACACACACACACAAACACACTCATTACGCAACACTTAAATATATAATTTCAGTGTAACAAAGACACCTTAAAATAAAGTGTAACCCAATATATTTAAGTACTGAGTAATATTAATTAACTACATGTACTTACTAGAGGGTTATGGTAGGATTAGGGTTTGGTTGAGGGTTAGTTGCATGTAATTATGCATAATTTACTGTTATTACTATAGTAAATACATGTAACGTGTAACAAGGACAGTGTAAAATAAAGTGTAACAAAAAAAAAAAAAAAAAAAAATGAGGATTACACTTTATGTTAAGGTGTCCGTTTTACATATATGTGACCCTGGAGCACAAAACCAGTCCTGATCTCACGGGTATATCTGTGGCAATAGCCAACAACACATTGTATGGGTCAAAATTATCCTTTTTCTTTTATGCCAAAAATCATAAGGATATTAAGATCATGTTCCATGAAGATATTTTGTAAGTGTTTGTGTGTGAGTGTGTGTGTGTGTGTGTGTGTGTGCGTGTGTGTTTGTGTTTGTGAGAGAGAGTGTGTGTTTGTGTGTGTGTGAGAGTGTGTGTGTGTCTGTGTGCGTGTGTGTGTGTGTGTAGAGCAGTGAAACACTTCTTTTACACGGGTGTGTCTGTGGCAATAGCCAACAACACATTGTATGGGTCAAAATTATCCTTTTTCTTTTATGCCAAAAATCATAAGGATATTAAGATCATGTTCCATGAAGATATTTTGTAAGTGTTTGTGTGTGAGAGTGTGTGTGTGTGTGAATGTGTGTGCGTGTGTGTTTGTGTTTGTGAGAGAGAGTGTGTGTTTGTGTGTGTGTGTTATCCTTTTTCTTTTATGCCAAAAATCATAAGGATATTAAGATCATGTTCCATGAAGATATTTTGTAAGTGTTTGTGTGTGAGAGTGTGTGTGTGTGTGAATGTGTGTGCGTGTGTGTTTGTGTTTGTGTTTGTGAGAGAGAGTGTGTGTTTGTGTGTGTGTGTTATCCTTTTTCTTTTATGCCAAAAATCATAAGGATATTAAGATCATGTTCCATGAAGATATTTTGTAAGTGTTTGTGTGTGAGTGTGTGTGTGTGTGCGTGTGTGTTTGTGTTTGTGAGAGAGAGTGTGTGTTTGTGTGTGTGTGAGTGTGTCTGTGTGCGTGTGTGTGCGTGTGTGTGTGTGTGTAGAGCAGTGAAACACTTCTTTTACACGGGTGTAATAGCCAACAACACATTGTATGGGTCAAAATTATCCTTTTTCTTTTATGCCAAAAATCATAAGGATATTAAGATCATGCTCCATGAAGATATTTTGTAAATGTCCTACCATAAATATATCATAAATGTATTATTAGTAGTAATATGCATTGATAAGGACTTCATTTGGACAACTTTAAAGGAGATTTTCTCAATATTTAGATTTTTTTGCATCCTCAGATTCCACATTTTCAGATAGTTGTATCTCAGCCAAATATTGTCCCAAACCTGAACATATATCAATGGGAAGCTTATTTATTATTTATGTATAAATCTCAATGTCAAAAAATTGACCCTTATGACTGGTTTTGTGGTCCAGGGTCACAATTATGAATGATACAATTATATTGATTAACTACATGTGCTTACTATAGAGTTACGGTTTGGCTGAGGGTTAGTTGCATGTAATTAAACACAATTTATAGTTATTACTATGGTAAGTACATGTAACATATGTAACAAGGACAGTGTAAAATAAAGCGTTACCAAAATGAGTTTCAAAAATCCTGTTTTTACGATTCATTTCCACATTGAAGAAGAGCAGATATCAAGCAGGTCATTTTTCTTTTTAGAAAAACAGGTCTGAAGGGGTTCATAAATACTGTACAATAAAAACAAACTAATATAGCCTAATTAACTAATGTGAACAAACACAACCTTATTGTGAAGTGTTACCACTATTTCTTTTTCACTATAGCTTTATTTCTTGTGTTTAGCTTTTTTATCTTTTACAAATGCTTTTTCCTGTTACCAAATCTATTTTCGGTCCTACTTTATCTTAAGTGTCTTTAACTAGTACTGTATGTACTAACATTTAAATTAACCATTTGATATAATGCACTTATTGTGTACATACATGTTTTGCATTGTACTTACATTTAAAAATACCTGCATACAGCTGATAGTAATCTCTACACTGTAACATCTCATTAGTTAGACTTACTTAAATAGGAGTTAGTATGTTGTGCTGACAAATGTTTAGTTAGTATAGTTCACTTACACAAGAGCTCTAGTGACTAAACAAGAACTGTAAAGAGTACTTGATCTTTTACTTTAGATTTACTCTTGACTCAGTTTAGCCACCATTGATGTCGCCATTGTTGTGTTTTGATGCTGAATGCTGAAGTGTGTGTGTGACTCAAGCATGGTCAACTGCAAGATATTGTTACAGATATAGAGGGATTATATCATCCAAGTGTTAGCAATAAAACTGTAAACTATCATTATACGACATGAAGGGAAGTATTAGGTTGCTTTTAAAAGGTAACCTAATTTCTGACAAAATCATTACCTATAGTTAATTATTCAGTCAGAAGCTATAGGTCAACTTATTTATTACTTCTCTTCCTTTATAATTAAATAACTGTGATTTCTTGTTGCATCGCTGCATCAATAGGAAGAGAATTACAATAATATAAATGAAACTCCAAGTGCCGAACCAGAGGCAACACTGATCACCATAATGGTGAGTTTTTGTTTTGTTTAGTTTTTTTTGCTTGACAAAATGGCACTCAAACCAATCAATTAATCTGAACTTGTGTTTTCTGAGTAAACAAGGTATAGTATGTGATTAGTACAGACTACTAGATTTTTACAATTAAGTTAAGACGTTAAGTAAAAATTGTTAGTTAGATAATTCCACTGCAACAATTAAGTACATATAGTTAGACACTATAGTCTCTCTTTCTCTCTCATAATTAAAGTGTGAATCGTTCTGAATGAGTCGTAGAGTTTGAACGTAAAGTTGTCGCGGCTGATGCTGGACGGGCTTGAAGGTTAAGAATCCATTCTGTGAACTCCGGTTTGAGCCTCACCTACACGACTCTCACAGCTCAATGTCACGTCACATGTCTGCATCATTTACAATCCTCTCCGTTTCTACATTGATACAAATGTACATTTGTAGGCAGATTGACTTTCAGGACGAATATGAAATTACTGACAGGGAGGAAACTAGAGATATCAGTAATTTGATTGGATGAGCAGATGATGCTGACGGACATGAAAGGAGATCAGACGTGAACGCTGGAATAAATCTCTCCACACATTCGTCCTTGGTAATGTCAATAAGATGAGCCGAACAAAAGTCTCAAAAAAGAGCAATAATTTATTTTACTGCTCAAAGGAAGGATTGCAGTATAAGGGTCAATCTCAGGAAACGGTGACCTTTGTGTGTCTGACCACGATCAGATACTTATATAATTAAATAACCAAATACACATATTTCATAACTACTCATCTGAATGGTGGATCAAAAACAACGCTGATTCACAATTGATTTCAGCAGATATGTTGCAAAATATGCATAGCAATACAGAAATATTGAGTAAAATACACTGTAAAAAATGATATGATCAATAAGTTATGACAACATATGTTTTCAAACTCATCAAAACAAGTCGAGCAATTGAAATGTTTTATTTAATTTTAAGTTATACAAGATTCAACTCATTTTGTAAGTCTGTTAAATGTAATTTAAGTTGACATAAACATTCAAGTTGATTGTAGTGCCTTTTCTGATTTGCACTGATTTAAAGCATATTTAAAATAAACTTCATGGATGGATTTTGTGCATTATAGGACTGGCTTTTCCACAAAAGATGCATTATAGTGTTACTTCATAATTTAGTCAAAATAAAGTAAAACGTAGGCGGGGCTTGATTTTGTCTGTGGGGAATTGATTGGATGGTGGTGGTTTGCTATTGGCTGATCTCATGTGAGTGACAGGTTGCCCCGCCCTCGTCATCAGAGAAGAGATGTCGCTGTTATTCTGATTCAAGAATATTAAAACAATAATGATGTGCACACACATTTATTATACTAATCTGAATGGTGGTCCGTCTTTTGGGTTGTTGCATGATGCATTACTCTAAAATGCATAAAAGTAAAGTCCCTTTCTTTACATTGAACTATTTTGATAGCCTAATTTGCACTGATTTTAAGCATTACCTCACAATGCATTACAAATGCTGGCTTTTGCACAAAGGATGCAAGTAGTGTTGCTTTATAATTTATTCAGTTTAAGGCATATTGTAAGGCTGGATAACGTCTGGAACAGCGTTGTAAGTGTGCACATGATGCCTTTAAGATGCTGTCTATGTAGGCAGCCCACAGAACAGCCCTCGACCCCCTGAGAGCCGCTGATGGGTGTGATCAGAGCTGGGCCGGGCGGGTGGAGGGGCACAGACTGCTCAATAGGATCTCTACACGAAGAGCTCGGTCTGATGCGCGGTCTCTCTTTGTGCTTGCGTGGCCCGAGAGCTGACGGACACGGCGCTCGCGCCGGTCTGTCTTCATGTTCGCTCACTGGACGGACCCCTGCGGTCCCAACACAGCGTGAGGCTCCAGACTGAGAGAGGCAGGGCGAAGAGTACATGTAGAAGCTCATTTCACAACTGGATGATATAATCAAATAAAACATAGCACTTTATATTCAGTGTCTTTAACTTAAAATGTTACATTCATTGTACTAATGATCTGTTGAGGCGTATACGGGTACGGTTAGGACAGGTTTAGTGTCAGTTTAAGGGTGAAACAGTGGAATTATAATTACAGACATGCATGCATTTTTGGTTACACTTTATTTTAAGGTGTCATTGTTACAGTGTAATTATATATTTAAGTACTGAGTAATATAACTACTTACATAGTACTTACTATAGGGTTAGGGTTTGGTTAATGGTTAGTTGCATGTAATTATGCAGAATTTACTGTTATTACTACTACATGTAACATATGTAACAAGGACAGTGTAAAATAAAGTGTTACTGTTTTTAATATAAGTACAATGTAAAAACATGAATGTACACAATAAGTGCATTGAATCAAATGATTAATGTAAATGTTAAAGACACTTAAGTTAAAGTGTGACCAAAAAAAATCTACTATTAATTATTGCATTTCAGTAATTATGTATTTGCTCTGAAGGGTGAAACAGGCAAATATAGTATTGTTTGATGCTAATAAGCGGTTAATAATAAATGTTTAATGAAGGGGAAAAACCCACAGTGACTAAACCAAGTGTGCCTTAAAAATGACTATATTCTTCTGTGGTCATATTACCTGCTAAATCACTGTAAAAACTACAGTAAAAACCTGTTGTTTAACAGTAAGGAAAACCGAAAAATATATCTAATCACATTTCATCTCATTTTACAGTCAAATGTATTACTTTTTGAAGTATTTACAGTGAAAAGCATTCCCAGAATTCCCTGTTGCATTTCACATTAATGTTTTTTTTTTCATTTTAATAATGATGTTTCTGAACATAATCACTAACGTGATCACATGGTGTATTTGACTCAATCTGAAGCCACTGACTGAATATTGTTAACTCTTTGTGATTTATTGAGATTTTACTGTTAATAATAGCTGCACATTTCAGTCGTTGCAGTTTAGTTGCAAAATGATCTAGAAGCTAAAATTAATCAAAAATGATCAAAACAAAAACTATTTTAATCACCTAATAAGCTTTCTGGAAATGTTTTGAACAGGGGTTAAAATGAATGTAATCTGTGCATTTAAATAAAACGTAGTTATCATTTAGGTATGAAACATATTCATTAAATATATATACTTTATTTATAATAGACGTACAGTATGTTTGTGCAGTTATTGTTATTAGTAGCAGTAGTATTGGTCTTTGATGCCTTTATGATTATCTTGTGTGTATATTTACATATAACACTCTTCATATAGTCATGATGTAAATATTGCTGATATAAATCCAGTTGGAGTCTCCGTCCAGATCCCAGAGCTTCTGTGTGACCTCCAAACACAGTCGGATCTGCCATACTCAACACACACACACACACACACTTCTGAATCAGCTCAACAACAGCACGAGTCCACAAATCAAGAGCACACACACCCAGAACATGACAGGAAAATTGAAACATTGAAAAAATGTTTAAAGATTATTATGACGACTTTTAAATTCTGATTTTGTTTTAAAGACATTTTATCTCACAATTTCGACTTATGTCATAATTTCAACTTTTTATGTAATAATTATGATTTTCAACATCATTTTGACTTTAGTGTTGCTTATGACTATCTCATAATTTCAACTTTTTATGTAATAATTATGATTTTCGTAAGTTTGCCTTTTTATGTCATAATTATGACAATCTTATTGGGACTTTAGTGCTTATAACTATTTATCTTTTAATTTCGACATGCAGTATTATTTTATATTTCAACTTTTGTCATAATTTTGACGTTTTATGTCATAATCAAGTTATCTCATTAGTATAATTCACTTTTTTGACTTTTAATGTCATAATTATGACTATTTATCTCACAATTTCAACATTTTGTCTGTGATTTGATTTCATAATTATGACTTGATTTCATAATTTTGCCTTTTTATGTCATATTTATGACTTTTAATCTTATTGTGACTTTAGTGCTTATAACTATTTATCTCATAATTCACAATAATGACCTGCAGTATTATCTTATATTTCAACTTTTTATGTCATAATCAAGTTATCATCACATAATTATATCTTAGTATGTCATAATTTTGACATTGTCATAATTCATTTTTTTATTTCATATTGACTTTTGTTGTCCTTTTGACTTTTTGTCATAATTATGACTTTTGATCTTATAATTTAGTGCTTATGATTTTTCATCTCATAATTAAACAAAAATAATAAAATAAACTTTTTGTCATAATTATGACTTGATTTCATCATTTCAATTTTTTATCTCATAATTTCAACCTTTTTACATAATTGTGACTTGTTGTCATAATTATGAGTATCTCATAATTTAAACTTTTCATGTCATAATTATGACTAGTTATCTTTAAATTTCAACTTTTTGTCATAATGACTCATAATTTCGACTTTTTATTTCATAATTGTAACTTTTTGACAATTATGAGTATCTCATAATTTCAACTTTTTGTCATAATTTCGACTTTTTGTCATAATTATGACTTGATTTCATAATTTCAACTTTTTGACATAATTATGATTTACAAAGCATGACTTTTTTTTCTTATGTGGTGGAACTTCCATACATGAACTCAATTTTAATGTGAAGAAGATTCACAATTTCCATGTGTCATAAGATCAGGTGGTTCTGATCAAATAAAAGTCAATCAATGAAATGACAGTTTCTTGGCCCTTTATGAAGTGTCTCGGACAAAAGCATGAGCTTGATCAGTTAATCACTCATCCATGGGCGAGTTGTGAAGGATAGACAGCAGAAGCAGACGTGGAGGTGGACGTTACCTCGTCGGTTTTAGGAGGCGAGTCGGGCCAGCTGGCACCGGAATCTCACGGTGGAAGTGTCTGGATTTAGAGGAGCACAGAGAGACCCCGGCAGACGCACCACAAGGGTCCGGGACCCTCTCAGCACGCCTCTGTAGGGCTGCCCAGACCCCCGTCGGCTCTGGACAGATGGAGCGGCCGACCCCGGAAGCCAGGAAGGAGGAGAGGCTTGACACACAGGAAGGAGAATGGCAGTGGCCGCAGATGCCAGAGGAAGCTGGTGTGTGTGAGTCGAGCTGAACTGCAGCAGGTGTGTGTGATCAACCTCACGCTTCACTTCAGACCGGACAGAACGCCCGTCAGAGCGCTCAGATCCTGGAAAACCAATGTGTGTCAGACTAAAGGTGTGTTTTATTATACAGCAGAAAGTGCACAACACACTTCCATTGAGTCACACAAACTCCATTTTAAAGGGAAATATTGAATGCAAAAAAAGTTGACTACATAAAAATTTAAATAAAGCCCATTTTTGGCCATTTAGTATGAGTGACTTAAAATGGCAACACTTTACAATAAGGTCTCATTAGTTAATGCATTAATTAACATGAACTAACTGTGAGCAATTCATTAGCCTTTAAATCGCGATGAATCACATCTAACATAAACATTATCTGTCTAATAAGTCATCTATCAATCTAACATTACTGTCAAAGCGATTAATCAGTTTAGATATATTATACACTTATGTTAAATGCGATTAATAATCGATTTGACAGCACTTTTATTAGTAAATGTTGAAATTAGCATGAATTAAGATTAATAAATGCTGTAGAAATACTGTTTATTGTTCATTTGTTTTAACCGGTTACACTTTATTTTAAGGTGACTATATGAGTAATATTCATTAACTACATGTACTTACTATAGGGTTAGAGTTTGGTTGAGGGTTAGTTGCATGTAATTATGCATAATTTACTGTTATTACTATAGTAAGTACATGTAACTACATGACCTTAAAATAATGGATTACACTTTATTTGAAGGTGTCATCGCTACTGTGTAATTATATATTTAAGTACTGAGTAATATTGATTAATTACATGTACTTACTACATTTAGGGTAGGATTAGGGTTTGGCTGAGGGTTAGTTGCATGTAATTATGCATCATTTACTGTTATTAAAATGCTAAGTACATGTAACATATGTAACAAGGAAACTGTAAAATAAAGTGTTACCCTTAAAATATTAAGGCTGATCGTTCTCGGTTTGATCACTGATGATGCACATCAGTAATTAGTATTTTTGGGGAGTTATGACAAATATTGGTAATTCATAATTAATAGATGCTTTAGCTCTATGTAGTGTTTTTGATAATATTTCACTGTACAAGTTGTTTCAAATCACCATTAGTGTTCGCTTTGGTGAAATTTCTTCCATTTCAATTATTATATAACATATTATATTATATTGGTGTATAGAAGTTGTTTTATAACCTTTGTATAAAGTTGCATAAAGTTAGAGAGTTCTACATCAGCTTAAAAATCTGCATCCACAAATAAAAATAAAAAAAACATGATTTTTGAGTTTATAGAACTTATAATGTATAATTAAAGCACAGACCAACTTTAATTGGTAAGTTGATACAAGTTGAGCATACTCAAGCTGGTTGTCTCAAGTTTTGGAGTTTTCCAAACTTCTGATTTTTTGCACACTTTGAATGGTCAGTATATCATTGCATTACATTAGGAAATCAAAACCACTTATTTGAAAGTCAACATGGAATGGCATTCAACCATTTTGAACGCTTTGTTAACGTTCCCATTAAGTTATGAAAATGTTATTTCTGAATGCTCCCTGAATGCTCTATTTTTTCTATGTTTTAAAAATGTTCTTTCTTGGTTATATGAACGTTAAGGGAACATTCCATTTTAGAATTCTTCAAACATTATTGGAATGTTACTTTTGAATGTTCTCTGAACGTTCTGAAACAAGGAGTTACATTTAAAACACATTAGAGGAACGTCCTACTAAATGTTTCAGGAAAACATTCCATGAATGATGTCAATAAGACCAGCGAACATTCTATTAACGTTTCTGGAAGAACATTTGTTCATAACTTTGGCAGAATGTTAGATGAACGCTCCGTGAACAATGTTTCTGTTCTAACGTTTCGAGAACATTAAGACCAGATAACATTGAATGAACGCTCTATTAACGTTACTGGAAGAACGTTTGAAGAACCTTGCCAGAACGTTCCCTGTTCGCTGTGAATAACAGCACCGCACACATTTGTTTCTGCAGTATGTATGTTTCTGGCCTGACACGTCCAGATTCTTCACAGTACATCAGGCTCTCATCCGATATGACTTGTAGATGATGCCGCTCTGATCTCTTGACTTGCAACATTTTAATGCGTTCACATCAAGCATACGGCCATGCGCGGCCCTGACCTCCACACGCTCTCACATGCGAACGCCGCTCCTATTCATCCCGCTTTATTGCCAGCGGCGGCGGGACAGACGGTCTGTCCCGCGCGCTCGGTCGCGGCCCAGCGACTTCAGTGATGGAGAGGGTTTATAGGAGGGCAGCGCGGTGCACACCACCTTGACCCGTCCCTCCGCAGACCCCAGATCACCTCAGCTCTTGAGTTATTATCATAATTTCTCATGGCTCCATGTTTTACAGAATGTTTTGTGTTTTATTGCCTGAGAATCAGAGGCAGGAGCGGCAGTGAGCGCCGGCGTGATAAGAAAAGCAGTCATGTGAAAAATGAAAGGGGCCACATGTCCGGCAGAGAGAGGAGTGAGGGTCAAATAATAAAATACATGACAAATGCTCCGATGCTATTTCATGTTCAATGTGAAATGCACACGCAAACACAAACACACACACACACACACACACACACAAAACCAGTTAAAAGTTTGGAATCATTAAGATTTATTTTTGAAAGAAGTCTCTTCTGTGCTACTGTGATACACTACTATTCAAAAGTCTGGGGAAAGAAAGAAAGAAGGAAAGAAAGAAAGAAAGAAAGAAAGACTTTGATATTTTTACTGTCTAAAGTGAGCATCAAATCCTCATATGAGAATGATTTGTGAAGGATCATGTGACACTGAAGACTGGAGTAATGATGATAAATTCAGCTTTGATCACAGGAATAAATTACACTTTACTATATATTCACTATACTCTATATTTACACTGGAGTCATATTCCACTGTTTTACTGTATTTTTTTTTTTTTTTATTAAATAAACGCAGCTTTGGTGAGTAGATGGTTGTTTCTTCTTTGAAAAACATAAAAAAAAGATTAATTATTCCAAACTGTTGACAGGTAGGGGTGAGCAGGGCATAAACTAACACAGGGTTAGCTGTAACACACATGGTTTAAAACTTTCCACACATGCCAGGATGACGAAACTTAGTGTATTTACTAGTTGCCATATCAACATTATACAGAGAAAAAATTGCGCCAAAATTAAAAAAATCTTTGGAAGATATCATTGAACAATTTCCTACTTAAGTTTATTTTTCATCTCTGTATTTTGTGTTTATTTAAAATAAGACAAATCTGGTATTATTGTAATCTTCTATCTGTTATTTAACAGTTGCTCGTTCTTTAATGCTGATCTAACAGCAGAAGACACGAGCCGGGGGTTAATCCCAGTTGAGCAGGCGGGGCATGTTGTCACAATGAGCCCCTATTAGAACTGTGATATTATATTCTATACTTTTATGAATTCTATGGAGAAATAAAGACTGAGAGTCAATGTTCAGAAATTATTAATTATTATTATGTTTTAACTGCTGTATAGCTGTGTTTAGCGGTGTGTTTGTTGTCAAACTCAAAAAATAGTTTGGTTTTTTTTATGATTCAAAAATGCCATTATTTTATTTGAAAAAGTTAATAATTTTATTGACAAAATAAATATATCAGATAACATTTTAAGCTGTCATTTGCTCATGTTAGAATGAACCCCAGCTATGGGGCATGTTGTCACATTTCACTTCCATTCTTTCGGGGTAAATCAAAAATAAGTATACACTGTATTAATGAAACAAAACCACATAATTGTACTAGACGTGTGAAATTAATGTGGGGAAAAATAAATACTCTGAACCACAAGTGGATTTACACAAACTGAGAAAGTCAAAAAGCGTTGTGTGCCCCGTTCTCTCCTAATGCACAGCTCATAAAAACTCATGAATATAATAAAGATCAGAAGAAATATTACAAAAAAGATAGTTATGGTCCTGGAAGCTGATTGGTGTTTTGGGATCTGGACAGATGTGGTCACTATGAGCATAAAGCGTAATGTTTGATTTATGTTACAGTGAATATGACAGTCATCTTGGACTCATATTGATGATTAGCATTATGCAACAGTTTTCAGTTATTGATGCCTCTGTAAAAATGCTCTATCACAGTCAGCCTATTAATTCATTCCACAAGAGAAAAGGACGGTTAACAAGATAAAGGGCCCTATTTTAACGATCTGAGCTCATGGTCTGAAGCTCATGTGCACTTACAGCGTGTCCGAATCCACTTTTGCTAGTTTAACGATGGAAAAATCGGTCGGCTCGCCCGGCACATGGTCCAAAAGGGGTTGCTCCTAGCATTCCATGAATGTTTTGTTTTGAGCATAACGTGCAATAAACCAATCAGAGTCTCATCTCCCATTCCCTTTAAAAGCAGTTGTGCTCGCACCATGGCGGATTCGCTATTTACATGTGAGCGGAAAGACTGAACGCTTCTCTAGCGAGCAATCCTTTTATTTTTAATATTTATAAATGTGTGTGTGCTGCTGCGCGTCCCTGTGTGTGTAATCATCAGAGTGTGTGCGTGTTGTGCACCGCCTATAGGCTCATATTACTAACACACCCTTTAAATAACACACAAAATACTGCGCCATTGACTTTAGAGCAGGTTTGTGTTGGTCAATGGCGCAGTGGTTTTCAGTTCCTCACAATAGCAACGCTCCAACAATGCTCCTGAACTCCTGGTGTTCAGACCAGACGCCCATGGGTGAACAGATGTGCCAGTGCATTTGATATTTAAACAACGTGGAGCTGGACGAGAAAATGATAACTGCGTCGGGCTCAAACTAGCAGGAAACACTCTCGTCGCGCTTGTCGTCGCATTGCGCCGGTGTATGATAGGGTCCTTAGAGTTGTTTAAATTACTTTTCCACTGAACTGTGAGCCCAAATATGTTGGCAGAACTCAAAATTTGAGGTAATTACAGTAAAGTTAAGAAATTCTAAATTTAAGTAAACAGAACGGGCAGATTTTTATTGTGTACTTATGTATTTTAATTACTCCTAACTTTAAATATTTAAGTAAACGAATTCATACATTTAACTTTACATGTTTTAATTTGATCCCTTTTGGTCCCATTATGTCCCTTTTGGACCATGTTTAGATTATTACAAGTTTGCATTGCCGTGTAAATGCAGACGATCACACTGTGTGATTCAAACTGTTTTTACAGTTCATTCCCTCTCCTGAGCTCTGAAAGTTACAGCATGTTTCCATATTATCTCTAAAGATCAAAGACCATTTGATTCCTCATGATGAGATGGCTAGTTCTAGTCATTCTGCTGTGTCTGCACACATGAAGTCATGTGCTTTCTCCTGTTCTGGGATGTTCTCGTAGCCAGAAGCCACTGAGGAATCAAACAATACGGCCCCTGATAAGAGGTTGAGACCCGAGGCCCGGCACGTGCTCCGGCCAGGTATAAGCGTCTCCTTATAACATCCCGTGACTTCCACGCTTGGTCACGTCTGTCCGCACCCCTCACTCTCCCGTATCTCTCCATCTGCACATTTTCTTACACTTTAATTACACGGCCGTATATTGCCCTGCGCAGTATGGATGGGCGATACTGAGAGCAGATAAGACGGAGAAGCTTCTGTCACCACCCAAACATATTAGAACAATTATCTCCATTCTGAACGACAATTAAGCATCCGACTCCATCCAAATACACGGAGCTCTGGACCACAGGGCATTTTTAATAAAGATATATGACTTCCCCCTGGTTCGTTTTACTAGCCACGAGAATGAGAGACAGGAGGAAAAGAGCGTTGAGCAAAAATACTTTCTTCTGATTGATAAGTCATTAATGACGTATTCATAACACTGATATATGAGGCGTACTGTAATAGATCAGTCGATTAAAACTGAGTGTGCGCGTCATCCCACCGCGTTACTTCAGAAAATGTCAAAATATACATTACCATTCAAATGTTTTTTTTGAAAAACGCTTTTATTCAGCATTAAATTGATCAAAAGTGACAGTAAAGACTTTTATAATGATACAAAAGATTCTATTTCAAATAAACGCTGTTCTTTTGAACTTTCTATTCATCAACAAATCCTGAAAAATTTAAAAAATCTTAACTGTTTTTGATAATAATCATAAATGTTTCTTGAGCAGCAAATCATCATATTAGAATGATTTCTGAAGAATCATGTGACACTGAAGACTTTTGAACAGTCAAGTTATTTATAAAATGTAGTTCTCATGCACAAGACAATCACTTCACCTGTCTTTAAGGAATAGTTCACCCAAAAATGAAAATTATGTAATCATTTATTCACATTTTTTCTCCACCAAACTCGCCACGCTCCAAAGGACAAACGTAGAATAATAAAAGCATCATCAAAATATGTTTATAGAGCTCTGTGTGAGGAATGGACTGAAATATAAGTTTATCTTCACCGGTAATTTTCTTTTCATTCGTGTTTTTGAAAACTTTTTGAATTGCAATTATGCGATACATGAGAACCAACGCTAATGAGAGTCTGTAAAGCCTGACATATGAAATAATAGTCATATGTTTAATTGAACAGCTTATTGAACGCTATTTTTATCTTGATATTTGATGCATCAGGCGTTTATGGCTCATATAGTCTGATATAGTGAGAATATGGAGGAAAAACAGCTGAGTTTTATTCAGAGACTCAAACTGAGCAAAAATATGCAATTTGGTGCAGATGCTGATATTAATATGGACAAAAAGTGATGAAATTCTGATGCTTGTGAGTCAATGAGATCTTTATAGGAGATATATACATACAATGCTTATCAATATCAATATCTGCCTATAATATGTCTTGGTAAGATGATATTTAAATGCTGTTTTATGATCAAAGCTCTGTAGTTTTCAAACATATAATGCAATGCAATACAATGATGATTGACAGATGAACTAATAAACCTGATGATCATATTTGATACTCATGATTTTATAATAAATGATGTCTGGATAATCAAGCTCAGCTGAAATATTACTAACAATATCAAAGTTATTCTTGCATTTCCTTGATAAACTCAGGTCAGATTTGACAGCAGAAAGACACGTGAAGCACGAGCTGAAGGAGGACGTTTGGACAATTACACTAAAAGACTTTCACTGGATTAGAGAGTCTGAACTATCAGACAGAGATTGTGTGCGACAGGTTTATCAGATCATGATGATCATTTAGAGACTTAGAAATGTGTGTATCAAATATGATACAGTAGCCGTTACAGGGTTAATTATTATGGGTTATACAGGCTATTATTATGACAGTATAAATCACCATACAATCACTGTATGTAAAAGAGCAGCTCAGACATTCTGTCCAACATCTCCTTTTACAGGTTTGGAACAACATGAGGGTATAAATGATCATATTTTGGTGATCTATCTCTTTGATAAGAGATGCAGTAAGATGGAGACAGATAAAACGCTGCTTTCAGAGAGAAAGAGAGAGGTGACTTTGAGGAGCTGGACTCAGTCTCATGCCAAACGTCTCTCTCTCTCTCTCTCTTTCTCTCTCGCTGCCACCTAATCCTCAGTCCGACGGCTTGGTTCTGGGAGCGCTTGTGTGAGGCGGGTCAGTTACCCGCTATCACAGGGCTTTAATCTGAGTGGCCGCCTCCTAAACTGGCTGTGTGCGCGTGGTGCCAGCGAGCGGCGGTGGGCGCTGCCATCCCTGAGAGAGACAGCTAGAGGTTGTCTGTACATGGATGGGCACTTCACAGCTCGGCGGGTGGGGGAGGAAGGGGCATCGCGGCAGCTGCTCGGGGCATATGGGCAGAATTCATTAAAAGAGCCCAAAAAAGCTCATGTGAGCAGAGAGACAGAGAAACAAAGTACATCAAGTGTGTGTGTGTATGTGTGTGTGAGAGAGAGTGCACTTTTGTGTATTCATATACATCACAGGTTCTTGAGTCTTGCATCACGCTTGAAAGTTGTGTTAGACCTTGAGCCTGTGTTATTTTATTATCATTGATATATGTCAATTATTTTTGTACTTCAACTTAAACAAAAGGTAAATGAGAATTGTATTACTTATTTTACTCATTTTAATACTTCATCTAACTGCAAAGTACTAAACTTTCTCATTTTAAGTCTTTCATCTAATATTTATATTTTATTCTATTTCAACTCTATTTAAATGGTCAAAAATAGACACTATATTGCCAAAAGTATTGGGACGCCCCTCCAAATCATTGAATTCAGGTGTTCAATCACTTCATGGCCACAGGTGTATAAATCAAGCACTAGGCATGCAGACGCTTCTACAAATATTTGTGAAAGAATGGGTCGCTCTCAGGAGCTCTGTGAACTCAAGCGTGGTACCGTGATAGGTTGCCACCTGTGCAATAAGTCCATTCCTGAAATTTCCTTACAACTAAATATTCCACGGTCAACTGTTAGTGGTATTATAACAAAGTGGAAGCAATTGGGAACAACAGATGGGCGACGTAAAATCACAGAGCGGGGTCAGCGCATGCTGAGGTGCACAGTGCGCAGAAGTCACCAACTTCAATAGCTACAGACCTCCAAACTTCATGTGGCCTTCAGATGAGCTCAAGAACAGTGCGTACAGAGATTCATGGAATGGGTTTCCATGGTCGAGCAGCTCATCCAAGCCTTACATCACCAAGTGCATCTGGACTCTAGAGCAGTGGAGACGTGTTCTCTGGAGTGACCAATCACGCTTCTCTGTCTGGCAATCCCATGGACGAGTCTGGGTTTGGCGGTTGCCAGGAGAACGGTACTTGGCTGACTGCATTGTGCCAAGTGTAAAGTTTGGTGGAGGGGGGATTCTGGTGTGGGGTTGTTTTTCAGGGGTTGGGCTTGGCCCCTTAGTTCCAGTGAAAGGAACTCTTAATGCTTCAGCATACCAAGACATTTTGGACAATTTCATGCTCCCAACTTTGTGGGAACAGTTTGGCGATGGCCCCTTCCTGTTCCAACATGACTGCGCACCAGTGCACAAAGCGTCGGTCCATAAAGACATGGATGAGTGAGTTTGGTGTGGAGGAACTTGACTGGCCTGCACAGAGTCCTGACCTCAACCCGATAGAACACCTTTGGGATGAATTAGAGCGGAGACTGCGAGCCAGGCCTTCTCGTCCAACATCAGTGCCTGACCTCACAAATGCGCTTCTAGAAGAATGGTCAAAAATTCCCATAAACACACTCCTAAACCTTGTGGAAAGCCTTCCCAGAAGAGTTGAAGCTGTTATAGCTGCAAAGGGTGGACCAACTCCATATTAAACCCTACAGATTAAGAATGGGATGTAATTAAAGTTCATGTGCATGTAAAGGCAGGTGTCCTAAAACTTTTGGCAATATAGTGTATATACATATATATTTTATAGAGGGAGGATCTTCTATAAGCACAGAGACAGAGCTCTGCCTAGGGGAAGACACAGGTTTACTGCCAGGGAAACCGTATCGTGGAGGATACCTCATTTTGGATTACCGTCAGGGAATCACTACATATGGCGCACTTAGCTCCAGTACACAGGCTGACCAGAAGGGGCATTCATCACAAGTACTGGGTCTGGCATTGAATTCCTCAGCTGAATTCAACTGTCGCAGGGTGCTGAAAAGTGAGATACATCCAGGGTTCGCTGGTCCGGGGAACTAAAGTGGACAAAGAAGTGCACATTATTCCCTCAGAGAGGGAAAAGGTGCTATATGCAAGCGGTACATCCTGCCTGTTGCCCGTAACTTACCTGTTTGTACCCAATAGCACATGGGACGAAACTGGCTCAACACAGAGAATGTAAAGGGGGTAGCCCAGTCTGCTGCTCTACAGATGTCTAATAGAAAGGCGCCGTTCACTAGAGCCCAGAAGGAAGCCACACTTCTTGTAGAGTTTGCATGCACCCCTAAAGGGCACAGCACGCCTTGGGCCTGGTATGCACAGGTGATGGCATTCACAATCCAGTGGGCCATTCTCTTTTTGGAGACAGCCTTCCCCTTTTGCTGTCCCCTAAAACAGACAAAAAGCTGCTCAGAGCTGCTGAAGCTCTGTGTGCGGTCCAGGTAAACATGCAGGGTGCATTCTGGACATAGCAATGACAAAGCTGGGTCTGCCTCATCCCAAGGCAGCGTTTGTAAGTTTACCACTTGGTCCCTTAAAAGGGGTAGTGGGAACTTTGGGCACGTAGCCCGGCTGGGGTCTCAGAATCACGCGAGAGTATGCCGGACTGGACTCATTCCTGGGAAGCTAACAATTCTACATGCGCTTTGCCAAATCAACACCACATCACCTGGACCATCTGGTGACGGAGTCTCCACTGCCCCTCAAGTGTCACTCTTTGTGAAAGCAGCACCTGAAGGTGGCAGAGGAATCAGGCCGAGGTAGGATATGTTTAACGGCTGGGCAAAGTCCTCGACAGTGTTGCCGAAGAGGCCACCCTGCGTGACGGGGTGTTGAGAAAGCGAACTTTGTCTGCGTCAAGGTTCCGCCAGAGATGCCTCTCCTGGACCACCAAAGTGGACATCTCCTTGCCGAGAGCCTGCGGCGTGACCTTCGTCGCTTGTAGAGCAAAGTCGGTCGCCGAATGCAGTTACTGCATCAATCCTGGCTCAGGACTACCCTCGTGCAGACCTTTGAATGCCTTGGCCTGAAGGACCAGCAGGATGGCCAAGGCATGCAAGGTGGAAACAGACTTTCCAGCAGCACTGTAAGCCTATGCAGTTGGAGACTAAGTAAACTTACAGGTCCTGGATGAGTCTAGGACGACTCTGCCAGGTGATGGCATTTTGTGGGCATAAATGCACAGCAATTGCACGATCCACTTTAGGAACCTCCATGTTCCCCCTGGCTGCCCCACCGTTGAGGGTAGTGAGGATGGAAGAGCCTACAAAGTGAGACCGGGAAGTAAAAGGTGCCCTCCATGACTTCACCAGCTCTTCATGCACTTCATCCAACCATGAACACTCATTACACGCCAGCCTGACGCGAACCGGGCAAGCATGGCCGTCAACTCTGCATCAAATTTGGGCTGGGCTACCGCACCCGAAGGTGGTCCAGCCGAGTCCTCAGTGCCGGAAGCCTTTAGCCCATCCCTGATGCTGTAAGCCTCAAATGAGAACTCAGCTGCATGTGACACAATGTCAAACTCATCCGGGAACTCCACTGGGTGTAATGTGCAAGGCAACGGATGGGAGGTCTATGAGGATCTACCCGGCGGAAAAGTTCCCATTGTTGCCGTCAGATCACCCTGAGCGTTAGCCACTGCGGTCTTGTGCATTGTACAAGGACCTCCTTTTACTAGAAAAGAGAGTTGTGATCGCAACGTTGCCACGGTCATGTTCTCACAGTGAGGACATGAACCATTCATGAACGCTGTCTCAGTGTGGGTGCAACCCAAACACGTGAGACAAAGATCGTGGTGTCAGAGGACGAAAGATATAGACTGCACCTAGAAACACAAGTGGAAAGGCATCTTTAAAAAGAGGCTCTCCGTCTTAACTTGCTTTTTTAGAGAAAGCTTGCTTTTTCAGATCACTGAAAAGCCCAGGGGAAACTCTCTCTGCACTCATCCTTGTGAGGCGCGGAGAGAGACCTCTGTATTGTGCCGCAACACCAGCAATCCTTCTCAAGGCGAATGGAAATTAGCTTGTGTATAGAAGACACTTTTCTTGGTTCTGAAGAACAAATGTAAATGAGTGGATACACGCTAGCTCCTTTTATACCCGTATGTCCGGGGGAGTGACGGCAAACTCCATTCGCCAGTTTTCATTGGCCTTTCCTCAAAATATCAGAGGTGATTGGGGCTCCCAAGTATGACCCTGAGTGTCAGTCAACACCACCACGTCAAAGTGATTGACAAATATGGAAACCAGTGTTACTTTAGTATTATTTACATACTATTATAGTATTTTGAATTTGCTTTTATTTTGATATTTTCATTTTAGTTTAAGTTTTAGAAATGTTATTTATTTTGTTATTTAAATATTTTTATTTATCTTTCATTAATTTTTATTTAAGTTTCAGTCATTTTAGTACTTTAGAACTTTAACTTATTTATTTTAGTTAGTTTCCAAAGTAACATTTCTAAATTTTCATTTAAGTTTGTCATCTTAAAAAGGTCATGAATTGAGAAATCAACTTTCCCTTGAGCTTTTGATATATAAAAGGTCATGGTAATATAAGAATATCCTGTAAGTTTCAGAGCTGAAAACTTCCTTGTTATTCAGAGAAAAGCTTTTATTGACAGCTGGCTCAGCAAATGATCAATCTGTGAATGTGCGTCCCTGTGACGTCAGAGTGCAGTGAAACGCCACCTCAAGACGAACGCCTGATTCTGTAGCCCCGCCCACCGACTCGTGCATGTCATGACATGTTAGATAAATAACACAGGCCTACGTGGAGCTAAACCGGATCGAACTTCCAAGCTATAAAGCTTATGGCATGTTTTAATACATGGTTGAACTTTATTTTTACTGAAGATCCAGCTCACGTGGGGAAGACATTGCATTTGTTCACTTAATTTCACCGTATTGGTTTGTAAACAAGAGACTGGATTTGCAGACAGGATGAGATTAAAAACGATGCTGTACCTTCTGGATCCGACAGGAATGATGCAACACAATTATGTGAGTAAAAAATGTTTTTTATATGTGATAGTATTGCATTGTTACGTTTGATATCTACTGATTATGTACGTGTCTAACTAAACATAACTTCCACGCTGTCACAGGCTGGAGTATCCTTTGTATTTGAGGTGTTGTTGGTTCATTGTCCTGCGATTCGTGATCAGACTCGAACATGTCTGGGCCTGGGCTCACACTATCTTAAATAGTGAAATAACATTCCTTTCTTGACGCGTGCGAGTGTGTTAGTTATGCATGGTTCACGGTTATATCCACCGATCGGGCCGGCCAAGTAATAAAAAATAGCATTCAAACTAATTGCGGGTGGATGAGAGATAAATCTCTGCATTTTGCGAGCCCTGTGGGCGAATCATTCCAGTTAACGTTTCTCCACATTGTAAGTTTTCAAAACAATTCCTCACGTGTAATGACGGGGGAGCCAGTTCATGACCCCTTAAATATTTCAGCTCACTTTTAAATTGTCAAAAACTATTTTTAATAGTGTTAGTTTTAATGAAATCAGCATGTTTCACACAGTGTGGTTATTGGTTTGACTGTTTTTATTTTGAATCTACTGGTCAAAACAATGGCTCCTCTTTTCACTTTTTAAGCAATTTAAAAACAAATGTATAATATACAAGATATATACTGAATATCATCAAGGCTAAAAAAATATTGAGCATGACCATTAAAACACTTCACAGACAAAAGGTTAATAATTAACTACTGTTTATGTATAATTTCATGAGAAATGTATATTTTTCAGAGTGAAATTTGAAATTCTGACTTGAATAAAATGTGTTATGTGAACAAACAAACAAGTCATGATGAAAGCACAGGAATTAAGCTCACCGTGTTTGAAATAGCTGAGAACCGGACATTTCGTTCACGGTCGATGGTCCAGTCAATAATGATAAGGCCGGCTTGCTCGGATGAGCAAAGTTCATTTTAACTCAATCAACTGGATTTCAGTTTACTTGCTCATTAACCTTGGATTTACGCTTTTTCCAGATACTACAAACGGTGACAAATGTCTCCAGATTGATCCAGTTAAGAAAAGCAATGTTTCTGGGTTTGCAAGGTTAACCTTAATGAGAAACACACAGCGCAAAGCCGCGTGATGTCACCGGCAATGACAATGACATTGTCAAGAAACACATTCAATATGAACAATATCTGAACACATGAAGTGTAAATGTAACCCTACAGAGACACGTCCTGCTGCCCGTCCCTCCTCAGGCCACAGGAAGTGGCGACTGCTCATCTCGCTCTCCTTGATCCCATTCCGTCTGGAGTTCAGAGGAGACTTCGGTGAACAAATGATCCCAATCCCAACCAACATCCTCCTGAAAACCATGAAAACCCATCATAGGAACTTCCTTTACAGAAAGAGGCTGGGAAGTGGGAGAAGTACGGTGGCACCTAAAAAGCCATCATTTACTTACACTCATGCCGAGGAACACAAAAGGACATGTTTTTGAAGAATCTACGCATCTTATGTTCACTGTGAACTGTAAGGAAACAATGTGATATATACAGCAGTTCACAGTGAGCATGTCTGTCAGGCTACAAGGAGGATGAAAAACAATACAATTATTAAGAAAGTAGACTCCATGACTTGGGCACTATATTCAACTGACATGAGTTTCTCAGAAAAGTTTTTTTTTTTGCTTTTTTTTAATCATTTTGATGGGTTTTATGGTCCTTGTCATAATGGACTGTCATTGCATACACTACCAGTCAAAAGTTTGGAATAATTATGATATTTTTTAAATGTTTTTCTCTTCTGTTAAAACGGTAATATTGTGTAATATTGTGTAAATCAGCTGTTCTCTGTGTGAATATATAGTAAAGTGTAATTTATTCCTGTGATCAAAGCTGAATTTATCATCATTACTCCAGTCTTTAGTGTCACATGACCCTTCAGAAATCATTCTCATATGAGGATTTGATGATCAACACACATTTATGATTATTATCAGTGTTGAAAACAGTAAAAAAAAATTGTGGAAACTGATACATTTTATTTTTCAGGATTATTTGATGAATTGAAAGTAAAAAAAAAAAAAGAATTTATTAGAAATAGAATATTTCTGTCTTTACTGTCACTTTTGATCACATTCTTTATAGTAAGTGATGTTTTGTGCCAAATCTTTTTTCAAATGTATTGTTTCAAAATAAGATTTTAATACCGTTATTCATCAAGAATGCATTAAATTGATCAAAAGAGACAGTAAAGACATTTATAATGTTACAAAAGATTCTATTTTTTTTTTGGAACTGTTCTTTTGAACTTTTTATTCATCAAAGAATCCTGAAAACAAAATGTAATCACAGTTTCAAACTGTTTCAACATTGATATTATTATTAATAATTGAGCGCCAATAATAATTTATAATACCTGAGCATCAAATCCTCATATTGAATGATTTGTGAAGGATCATGTGACACTGAAGACTGGAGTAATGATGATAAATTCAGCTTTGATCACAGAAATAAATTACACTTTACTATATATTCACATAGAAAACTGTGATTTTAAATCATAATAACATTTCACTTTTGATTAAATAAATGCAGCCTTAAAAAAATCATAATGATTCCAAACGCTTGACTGCTAGCTAGTGTTTAAAAGAGTGAAGGTTCTTCAAAATATCTTATTTTGTGTTCCACAGAAGAAAGTCATATGAGTTTGGAATGACATGAGGGTGAGTAAATGATTCTGGGTGGAAAGTATGAGATGATGAATGCTGGTCCTGATTTTATAAATCTGTTGGTCTGACCCTCTTACACGCCCTAGAAAGAGCCGGACAGACGCTATATTTACTCACCTCTCTCACCTCCTGCTCCGGGGCTAAAACCTTCGTGAGCAACTTCAGGTCAATCTCTCCATCCTGGGACACATTCAATACAAGCAAAACATTAGGCAAATAATTCCTGAAAATACCGCAGCTATGCAATACAATGACCACATAATCACCCCAGAACACAGACGCTGAAGGACGGGAAGGATGCTCTAAAATGATTCAGAAACTTTGCGCTGCCTGAGTCAACAGTCTGTTGTTGTTGTTTAGTAATGATGGCTAGAGCGAGTGTCTCACCAGGGTCTGGAAAGCAGAGTACTTCATGAGGTCGTTGTCCAGGTCTCTGTAGGTCATAACTCTGTTCACCTGGATACTGAAGACAAGACAGAACGGGTCTGTTTACATCCTCTTAAAGACTAGATCACTGATGGACAACCAGAGAAAATTCTTTGAAACTTTTAAATGAATTGAACCTTTAAATTATGAAAATATTATGTTTAGGGCAATCACCTTTTTTGATGATGGTTTCAAGACTAGCTTACTTTTATTTGTACTTTGCTTATTTCAGGCACAATATTCTCTGTAAAGCTGGCCTGGAATGATATTTATTGTGAAAAGCGCTATGCAAATAAATCTGAATTGAAAAATGTTCTTCTTGTTAACCTTGTATAAAGTAACTGTTTTCCAGATAATATTCAATCATTTGTTTTGGCTTCAGTACAGTGACAATATAAAACCAATTTTTATCTGGGAAAGGATAACTTGCATATTATTTGTTGCTGCTTATTATTTACAAAAAAAAGAGAATAAATGGGTCTGTATACATTAAAATAAATAGCTTCCTTTATATTTTAGAAAAGATGATCATCATATTTGTCCTTTTACTTTTGTGATTTGTGTTTAATCAATATATTTTCTATTTCACTGTTTCTGAACTCCCTGAAACGCCTCCATTGTAGTCTTGAGTTTTCTTCCGGGAACAAACACGTCACAATATTCCTCATTTAAATAATTCATACGCAGAATAAAGATGCAGGACTGGTTGAGTTAGTTAGTAGTGTGTTGAAACTGGCGGTTATGGTAAGGGGCGGGACATTACCCAAACACCAATCTCAACACACCGCTCCAGCCGACCAATCAGAGCACAGTGTGCTTTTCAGAAGGAGGGGCTTCATAGAGACAGCAACTAAACAGAGCGTTACTGACAGACTGGGAAGAGAGGAGCCGCAACAATGGAGGATATGGACATTTTTTTTAGATGACGAGTATCGTTTGGATTGTTTGATACCTGGGTGGAGCAGCGATCTGCATGGTGAGATCTTCCTCTTGAACCTCCTCCAGGTCTGGAATCACTGGGATGTCTAGAAGAAGCAGGTGAAATGCATTTTACATTGAGCTGTAATATAGAGCAATGTAACATATGTAATATATCGCCCTCACGCTGTCCCAGATGTATGACTTCCGTTCTTCATATAAGCGCAAACAGCGATTTTTAGAAAAATAATCCATCTCTGTTAGTCCACATAACGCACATGGATGGGGCCCTCAAAGTTGACACTTCAAAAACCACACAAAGTGAACACAACAGTTATCCATTCGACCTCAGTTGATGAATTTATGTTTCTAAAGCAAAAAAGAAGAATTTATTTAAATGTGCTGATGTTTTCATCAAGCATTAATCATATGAACATTGACCAGAAGGGATGGTTTAGTGTTATAAAAGTTAAAAATATTAGTATCCGTCGCACACTCACACCATCTGTTTCGCCTTAGAACACATTGGCCACATACACACTACAGCTAAATTCGGTTGTCAGTTCACCTTTTAGTGCTGAATCCTGTTCTGTACACACAACCAAATTAGCTTGCTAGAAAAAACAGCAAACAAGGGCAAGCCCATAATAAACCCAAACTTTATATTGAAAATAAGATCAAAATATTGTGACCTGCACACTTTAATAACACTATAAACTTGATCGCTGTAGGAGCCAAGCCCAAGTAAGCCCAAAAACGCTTATAATACATGGATATGGCAACACTTCAGTGATCTGCGATAAACAAAACATGACGCCTCCGTCGACTGTGGTTAGTTAAAACTGCAGAACATAAGTCTTTTGTCGCTGTAATATTACTTAGGTCAAAAATGGTGAATAACAAACACGTGAGAAGACTAATTTTGCTATGGTTACCACAATGTCAGTCATCACAATTATGGAAGCGGGTCGCGTTTAGAGGACTCACTCCTGTATTTAAATGTGGGTGTCACTCTTGAAACTTTACAGTGTAACAGTGAAATAGAAAATATATTGATTAAACACAAATCACAAAAGTAAAAGGACATTTGTAGCCTAGGTCATGGATTTTTAATGCCCCCCCAAATATGATGATCACCTTTTCTAAAATATAAAGGAAGCTATTTATTTTAATGTATACAGACCCATTTATTCTCTTTTTTTGGCTATTGATTCATCAACTGGGTTGTGTGGATTACCGTTGGGTTCACTTTGTGTGGTTTTTGAAGTGTCAACTTTGACATCCACTTTCATTATATAGAATCAAAGAGATGAATTATTTCTCTAAAAATCTGTGTTTGTGTTCATATGAATAAAGTCGATGAGAGAATTTACATTTTTGGTTGGACTATCCCTTTAAACAAAGCTTTTACATGGAAATAAGGTTATTTTGTGTTATATGTCGCTAATTATGAACAATAAATACATCTGATAAGCTTCAGGCCTCAATCATTCATTCCACGATTTAAGGCCCATTCACACCAAGGACGATAACTATATAGTTCTGATTTTATGAGTCCACACCACTAATATAACGATAACAACACAAAGGAACAATATCAACACTTTCAGAATGATTATTTCCAGCAGATAAACAATGAAAACATTGACATCCAATAAGAATCCATCTGGTTATTTAAAGAGGCAGGCGGCAAAACTGCATCACTTAATAAACAGAACGTCATCATACTTTGGTGTGGATTAGGCATGTCGCGATATACCGCTATTGACGATAACCGTGATATTCAAAACATGAAATATTAATATTGTGTAATTAAGGGTGTGCCAATATACCGGTATTGGCGATAAACGTAATATTTAAAAAGAATAGTACACATATGATAACATGACACGTAAATAATCCAGCGCCAGCAGCGCCCGGCCGCATCGAGTTCTCTTTCGCGCTTGAATGGACAAAAATGCACAAAAGTATGCCAAAATGTCCTCTTTGTCGAGTATCCTCCTTAAATGAGTTAAAAGGTGTTAAATGAACACTAAGCGTTGTGAGGACATCGGATGCGTGTCAGATTCGGATCCGCGCCATGTGCTTCAGATCTTAAAGGGACAGAAGCCTAATAAACCTGCAGCTGTGATGTCTCTCATTAATGTTAGTCAAAGAACAAAAGACAAAAATCACTCAGTGCTCTTGACTGAACTTTTACAGCTTTAGTTGGTGCCTTCTAGACTGAGAAAAGCCCCAAAAAATTATTTTTGGCTCATATGGATGAAAGACAACAACTCCCAGAATGCACTTGCTTCGCTGCCCTACGAGGCCACTCCCACCGGTTACATCACTTGCCCACCGTGGCACCACCCCACCGTCGTTTTGATTCTTATAGTAATAAAATCATTTAGTTCAGTTAGAAAACAGACACTACAATTAAAAACTGAACATGTCTGCTCAATACAGCGTGAGCCGAACGAGAGTCGCAGCACTCATTCATCACGAGAGCGAAGAGCTGACAGACAAGACGATCACAGAAGAATGTAAAAGCGCCTATTTAAGTGAGTTTGTCATTGTACTGTTTTGTTGTTGTGTTTTTCATTAAGAATAATAGACTAATGAACCCACCATTCAAGCAACCCGCCCCGAATTGGCGCTACTAAA
This sequence comes from Rhinogobio ventralis, assembly GCA_039654625.1. Lineage (NCBI taxonomy): Eukaryota > Metazoa > Chordata > Actinopteri > Cypriniformes > Gobionidae > Rhinogobio > Rhinogobio ventralis. The sequence continues at coordinate 2,195,882 of CM077202.1, forward strand.
ATAAGCACGGCCGCCCGGCATTCATTCACGGCTGCACAGTCACTCGTGGTGTGTGTGCACTGGTGCGTTTTCAGTTCATGCCTATGGAAGCTTGACTTTCATAGGAATTCATTGAAAACACTCGCTTTGCTCCAAGTGCTCTGTTATGAATGCCCGACCGGCCGTGTGCATTTACATTCTGTGAGTGAGATCCCACCCCCTATGGGCGGGTTGAAAACATGCGGAACTAACTCCTACTACTGGCTGTAGTCTCTAGCCTCTGGCCAAAAAAGCCTCAGATGACGCAAAATGACGATATTTGCGTCATCGGAGGCTTTGTTCCAGACTTAAAATACATAAATCTCTCGTCTCAGGGGGACATGAGGGGGAAAGCACGATCATTCGAATATACTACCGGGTTTCTACTGATACAAAGCTTAATGCTAATCGCTGAAGTAGCCCTTTAATGTTGTTTCTTGAGATTAAATGTGAAATTATTATAATATAAAAATATATGAAAAACTTTAATGTTAGGTCCGATTAATCGCAATTAATTACAGAACATTTTGCGATTTATTATTTTATATAAAATTATTTTTTAATCGATTGACAGCACTAATTTTTACCCAAAATACGGCAATGTGAGCATTATGGAACGCTAAACTCTCACATGTAATTTGTTTCATTCACTCGACACCAGAGGGCGGCCTTGCGCAGAAAGTGAGACCCATAGAAGAAAGAAACTTTTTACATTCCAGGAAATCCCTAATATGGACAAAGACAGTACTGTACAAAAGTCTTAGGCACGTTGGTATTTTCACACGAAAAATGTTTTTAAGCCAGTTATTTATATCTTTTACTGTAGTGTGTCAGTAGGAAATATCAGTTTACATTTCCAAACATTCATTTAGCAATTAATTGTAATGATCCAGTGAGATATTTTTTTTCACAGCAGCCGGTCTGATCTGATCTCACCATCATCGAGTCTGTCTGTGATTACATGAAGAAACAGAAAAAAGACTAAATCCAGAAGAACTGAGGCGACGTCTCCCAGACACTTGAGGAATCCTTCCTGCAGAACTACAGCACTGGGAAAAGTTTAGGCACTTGTGAGAATGCTGTCAAAAATAATAACATAAATAGCTTTTATTTATGAATTAACTTCTATTAACTAAATCAAATGTATATTTGGGGTGACCACCCTTTGCGTTTAAAACGGCTTTTGTCGCCTGCATCTGTTCCTACACCTATTCATGGAGTTTTGCAGGAAGGATTCCACAAGTGTCTGGGAGGCGTCGCCTCAGTTCTTCTGGATTTAGTCTTTTTTCTGTTTCTTCATGTAATCACAGACAGACTCGATGATGGTGAGATCAGATCAGACCGGCTGCTGTGAAAAAATATATCTCACTGGATTATTACAATTAATTGCAAAATGAATGTTTGGAAATGTAAACGGATATTTCCTACTGACACACTACAGTAAACGATATAAATAACTGGCTTAAAAACATTTTTCGTGTGAAAATACCAACGTGCGAATAAAACGAATAAAACATTGCTGATTAAACATGAAGAGAATTAACACACCATTTTGACATTATATGGTATCTGTGTTATTCAAGCAATTCTTGGTTATTCTGTGATAAGAAGCCACATCAGTTCACCGAAGGAAGTTATTTCAATCACTCGACTGACGCTTTGACTGAGTAAAATATGCTGTTATTCTAATAAATTGTATTTTGATGCTGTGCTAAGCTAAAAACGGTTCGCATTTTAATCTCCTCTAAATGAAATCACATAGCATGGTCTTAAATGTTCCATAAACCTCAGAATTGTATCATTGATTTGATTAATTCTGACGATATGACAAGCTGCCAGATGTTTTCTTTTAAATGAGTCTACAATGTTTGAAGTCCAAAGGCTTCATGAACTATGTATTTGAATTGGGGTTTGCCATTTCTAAATGGGCACGCAAGTTAACAGGTTACGGTATTAGTTGTGCTATTAAAGCTGTTGAACTTGACAGTATTTTCTCTCTCCTGGTTATTTCTGAGGCAGTGTCAAAGAAGCCGGTCTCAATTGTTGTATTGGTGTGACTCATTGGCTAAAAAAAGAAAGCAAAACAAAAAATAAACAAAGATGAATTTGACTGATAACGTTTTTTTCCCCAAGATTTCTATAGATGCAGCGATATATCTTTCGTAACTGTGAATTATTTTGGTCACGATAACCGTGGTGTGAAAAATCTGATATTGTGACATATAATTAACGTTTTTGGTTTGAATGGGCCTTTACACTAGCTAACGTAACTGCTAGTTTACATAAACAAATATTGACATATTATAATTGACTTATTACAGTCAGCTTTATTTACTGGCCAAAGCCAATTTTGTTCATCTCAGAGCCTAATTATGGATTTAAACTGACCATGTGATCTAGCTACAAAGTTTTTCTCGAGACGCACACGGCCATATGCTGCAGCTACTGCTGGGTGTTACTGAGAGTTGCAGCATTTCCCACAATCCCTCCAATCATCACAGATGCTGTCTGTCTCCTCGGCGCGGCTCTGTTTATATTGTGTGTGAACTGGCGTTTGATTTCCTCCCTCCTCTCTGTGTTTCTCTCACTCTCGCACTGACATCCTCTTCCACGCTGCCCCCCTGTCACGGCGACCAGGCGGCCATGAATATTCAGTGATCAAGACAGTATCTCTTCCCGCTGTGAGGCGGCGCTCCGGCCAGGGGCTCCCCAGAAACCGACACACACTCGCACTCATCCCGGCGCCGAGCATTTGGGCCCTGTCAGCGGCGGCCACCCTCAGGACCCTTCAGGCCAGAGCGGCGACCTCCGTGTCCATTCGGGCCGGGCCGGGCCGGGCTCCAGGCGCGCGAGCCTGCCTGCGAGCCCATCTGTGTGGGGTCGGAAGTCACGGCGCGGCCTGGCAGGAGCCGCGGTGCCAAGAGCCACGTGCCCGCTGCCCAGAACAGTGGGAACCCACTTTAATTGGCAAAACTCGACAGGACAGAGCGTGGCAACGCTCCCAAAGAAGGACAAACTTTCACAGCCCTTCTCCTCTTTTTGGACAGACTTTTGCTGGAGCGCGTTCAGGTGTGCCACGAGAGCGCACGTTCACAAAATCACCGTCACACACAGTTTGACAGTGCTTTAAAGGGAAGAAAGCATAGCTTTTCTGCATAAAGAAAAGTTTTGATAATAAAATCAGAACAAAACTCGTTACCTCCACCACTTGAAGTGGAAAACTTCGAAAATGACACAACTGAAATGTGTTGCAAACGCTTTTATCCACAAACAACAAGCGATTCATTTTACATTCAAACAATGTTGAAAAAAGTGGGTAACACTATAATAGCTTTCATGACTTTTCATGAATACTAAGTCATTAACAAACATTGTGTAATGCCTAAAGGAACAGTTCAAAACTTTTCTTAGAGCACACATAAAATATCCATCAAACATGGTTTCACAGTCCTGTAAAGCCTGACATATGAAGCAATAGTCAGAAAAATCTAAATGTTAGAAATGGAACAGTTTATCAAACCTTTAGACAAATAAATATATTTGTATATATAAAAGAAAGTTTGCATACGTTTTTTTTACCAAGTATAATATTTGATGCATCAGGCTTTTATGGCTCATATAGTCTGATATAGTGAGAATATGGAGGAAAAACGGCTCAGTTTTATTTAGAGACTCAAACTAAGCAAAAATATGCTAATTTGCTGCAGATGCCGATATTAATATGGACAAAAAGATGAAATTCTGATGCTTGTGATGTAAATCAATGAGATCTTTACAGCAGATACTGACATAAAACGCATCTGCCAATAATATGTCTTAGTAAGATGATATTTAAATGCTGTTTTATGACGAAAGCTCTGTAGTTTTCAAACATATAATGCAATGCAATACAATGATTGATAGATAGATGAACAAAAAACATTAAAGTAGACTTTATAGGGTTAAAAGTTATAAAAGTGCTTGGTAAAAAACCACAGATGCTCACTGGAGGAACCCGAGCCACATCTACAGACCAGATCATCACTAAAACGCAAGGTCAGAGTAAAGCCACCTAGCAACCACTCTGAATACCCTAGTGACCACACACCAACAACTACTAACACCTTAGCAACTTTGGCATTGTACAAAGTTTTGCATGCATGCATGGGCAAACCCCACCTTTTTGTCTAGTTATATTATATAACTCTTAAAACTAGTTCACACTGCACTGAAAGAACATGTTCAGTCTGCGTTTATCAAAGATCATTGGATGCTCAAATAATCAGAAATGGCATGGATATTTGATTCATATACAGTCAAACCAAAAATGATTCAGACACTTTGACCTGAGCATGTTTTGCTTCAGTGTTTTTTCTTTCATTGCTAACGCGACCTTTGACACCACAGACTGAACAAAATGAAGCATTGCGTGCTCATTGGTTGAGCTAAATTGGTATTATCTAATTGTGTTCTTAAATTTAACAGCTGATTGGTCCATTACATCCCTTTCTATCAAAGTGATCTGACATTATCAAGATGAATTTGTTCTGACACAGTTTAACTCTGAGTTCTTGTCATATACACTCACCCAAAGGATTATTAGGAACACCATACTAATACTGTGTTTGACCCCCTTTCGCCTTCAGAACTGCCTTAATTCTACGTGGCATTGATTCAACAAGGTGCTGAAAGCATTCTTTAGAAATGTTGGCCCATATTGATAGGATAGCATCTTGCAGTTGATGGAGATTTGTGGGATGCACATCCAGGGCACGAAGCTCCCGTTCCACCACATCCCAAAGATGCTCTATTGGGTTGAGATCTGGTGACTGTGGGGGCCATTTTAGTACAGTGAACTCATTGTCATGTTCAAGAAACCAATTTGAAATGATTGGAGCTTTGTGACATGGTGCATTATCCTGCTGGAAGTAGCCATCAGAGGATGGGTACATGGTGGTCATAAAGGGATGGACATGGTCAGAAACAATGCTCAGGTAGGCCGTGGCATTGAAACGATGCCCAATTGGCACTAAGGGGCCTAAAGTGTGCCAAGAAAACATCCCCCACACCATTACACCACCACCACCAGCCTGCACAGTGGTAACAAGGCATGATGGATCCATGTTCTCATTCTGTTTACGCCAAATTCTGACTCTACCATCTGAATGTCTCAACAGAAATCGAGACTCATCAGACCAGGCAACATTTTTCCAGTCTTCAACTGTCCAATTTTGGTGAGCTCGTGCAAATTGTAGCCTCTTTTTCCTATTTGTAGTGGAGATGAGTGGTACCCGGTGGGGTCTTCTGCTGTTGTAGCCCATCCGCCTCAAGTTTGTGCGTGTTGTGGCTTCACAAATGCTTTGCTGCATACCTCGGTTGTAACGAGTGGTTATTTCAGTCAAAGTTGCTCTTCTATCAGCTTGAATCAGTCGGCCCATTCTCCTCTGACCTCTAGCATCAACAAGGCATTTTCGCCCACAGGACTGCCGCATACTGGATGTTTTTCCCTTTTCACACCATTCTTTGTAAACTCTAGAAATGGTTGTGCGTGAAAATCCCAGTAACTGAGCAGATTGTGAAATACTCAGACCGGCCCTTCTGGCACCAACAACCATGCCACGCTCAAAATTGCTTAAATCACCTTTCTTTCCCATTCTGACATTCAGTTTGGAGTTCAGGAGATTGTCTTGACCAGGACCACACCCCTAAATGCATTGAAGCAACTGCCATGTGATTGGTTGATTAGATAATTGCATTAATGAGAAATTGAACAGGTGTTCCTAATAATCCTTTAGGTGAGTGTATTATTACCATTTTCTAAACTATAGTGAATAAACTGTGATAATGTGAGAAAATATTGAACGTGTCTGAATACATTTGGGTTTGATTGTAAATCCGAATGCATTCATATTTGAATTCACATGAATGAATAAGTGGCATTATTGCGGTTAAAAGCGGTTTGGCACAAATCATCACTTGGCACTTATTATAAAGAATGTGATCAAGAGTGTCAGTGAAGACATTTATTCGGTTACAAAAGATTCTATTTGTTCTTTTGAATGTTCTATTCATCAAAGAATCCTTAAAATTTAAATGTATCACAGCTTCCACAAAAATCTGCAGCACAACTGTTTTCAACACTGATAATAATCATAAATGTGTGTTGAGCATCAAATCCTCATATTGAATGATTTGTGAAGGATCATGTGACACTAAAGACTGGAGTAATGATGATAAATTCAGCTTTGATCACAGGAATAAATTACATCTTACTAAAGACCATTTGGGTGTTTGCAAACGGCGATGGCGTGTTTTGTGGGCGGAGCCTATATGGTGGACAGTTCTGCTGTAGCACTCTGGAAGTTTATATCTCACAATTGTGACTTTTTTTTCTCGTATTTCTAAGATGAAATATCAGAATTGCAAGAATTTAAACTCAATATTCTGTCTTTTTCCCCTGAGAATCACGGGTCCCCCTCAGAATTTGGATATCAACTCGCAACTGCAAAAAAAAAGTCAGAATTGTGAGATAGGCCTAAAAATGTTATGTTCAAATGTTACCTATATAAAACCTTACAGGTTTAAATATAATTTCATGCTGTAACTGTAAAGCTATTATGCCCCTATGAACTGCATATGGTGAATAATATGTAGATCTATTGTTTACATCAAATCCATGCTTTAATAGTAGACTAATCGCAGGTTTCATCAGTCCCGTCTGTGGCTTGCAATCATAAATGTCTGCGTTTAGCTTCACAGAGCGTCTTCGACGACAGTAGTGTTGTAGTCAAGACCACCTAATCCGACAAGACCAGACCAGCACTCCTTAAATTCATAAAGATCCACATTACCGCCCGAGAAATTACTTCTTTTTAATCAATAAAAATTATTAGAATAAGACACTATATAGAGCCGCTACCAATCAAATGAAATCATTAACAACACAATTCATCTTTGCACTGCAGAGGTGGTACAGAAGATGCATCTGAACTGGTAAATCCTACATTTATTTATTACATTTATTAAATGTTTGTATGAAAGCAATATCATGTTTGCAGTCATGCTCAAATGTGTGAAAACAGCTCTCTTGCTCTTGTGATACTGCTTAATTATATCATGTTATAATATCAAAATCCACAATTTTTGCAGCAATATCTTGAATTTTGTGAGCATTTGTATTAATTTAGGTGACATTTTTGACATACTCCCTCATTAATTTATTAACCGGCACAATAAATAAATCAAATTAGAAATAAAGTTATTGATTTCATCTGAAGCAGTAAGTTTTACATGTTCATAAATAAATCAGACAATGCACCGGCAATTTAGTAATATCCCAGCAGTTGTGGTCATGACCGAGTACAAATGTGGTCGAGACGGAGACAAAAATGGTCTAAAGACTGGTCTCGAGTACTACAACACTAGACGACAGTATTATATAAATATGAAGGCCATCTTTTCTGCATCAGTTCAGCTGCAAATGACACAACATGACGTCAAATCCAAATCGGTCTATATACTCACTATTTGAAACTGTAATAATATTTCACAATTTTACTGTATTTTTGATCAAATAAAAGCAGCCTTGGTGAGCAGATGAGACTTCTTTCAAAAGTATATTAAGTAAAAAATTATTTTATTTTAATTACATTGAATAATTTGTAATGAATAGTTATTGGTATTGAATAAATCCAATGTAAAGTTAGACTCATTTATATTGTTTACTACCATCTGCAGGTTTTATGAAGGTAAATGTAAGACCTTTTTAAAGACCAATTAAAGAACATTTAAGGAATAAATAGGGTTCATAAAAATCAACTTAATTCAAATGCAAGTTATTTTCATACCCACTGACAGATATTTCTTCTTGTTTTAAGCATAACCTCACTTAATTTTGTTCAATTCCTCGGAAAACAAGACTTTCTCATGTCAAGTAAATGTATCTTGATTTAAGGATGTTTTGAATTTGTACTGGAAAACATTTTTTTTTTTTTTGCAGTGCATGCAATTAAATGTAGGGCCCTATGAAATCTGTTTTATTTATCTTTTTGTTTTATAGTTTATTCTGTTTTAATTTTTCTGGACTCTGCTTTAATGGTTACATTGAATTTTACTGACTTTCGTTCATCTTCAGAACACAAATGAAGATAAGTTTAATGAAATCGGAGAGATTTCTGTCCCTCCATTGACAGTCTAAGCAACTTCCACCTTGACGCTTCAAAAAGTTCAACTTAAAACTAATCCATACAAATCAAGCGGTTTATTCAAAATTAGGGTTTGATACGACATTAGGGCGAGTAAATGATGACAGAATTCTCATTTTTGGGTGAACAGTCCCTTTAAGTGTACTGACCTACTTTTGATTTATTCATCCAAAATTTGACATTACATTTTTACCAGTAAATTTTAAATCCATTTTTATGAATGGATTCTGCAATTCCGACCACGTTTTCTGCATCGCAGAAATCATTGGACCCTAATTTAATGCAATGATATTGAATTTAAGACTTTCTGCTCCAATTTAAGACATTTTTAAGGCCTTAAATGTCGTAGAAGGTCAAATTAAGACTTTTTTTAAAGGATTAGTTCACTTCAAAATGAAAATTTTACTCACCCCCACTCATCCAAGGTGTTCATGTCTTTCTTTCTTCAGTCGAAAATAAATTAAGTTTTTTGAGGAAAACATTCCAGGATTTTTCTCCATGTAATGGACTTCAATGGCAATCAACGGTTGAAGGTCCAAATCAATGCAGTTTCAGAGGCTCTGATGATCCCAGAGGAATAGGGTCTGATCTAGACAAACCATCAGCCATTTTCAAAATGAATATAATTTTTAACCTAAATTGCTCATCAGCCCTCTACAATGCGAGTAAATATTCACTCTGAGCGACTAAACAATATCTATCATTAGCCATTAGCTAATAAATGCTTAGATTTTACTCGCCTGTGTGTGTTAGATATGGAGTGAATTCTGTGCCATAATTAAACAAACAAATCCAGCATTTTGCAAACAAACAGGATCTGCTTTGCAAAGGAAATCTCGACTCGCAAACGCAAATACAAAGGTCAGTTTGAGCAAAAATGCAGAGGAGTAACAAATATATGTATTGTGTTTTGCAAATAAATGAGTGAGCGTACATCATATTTTACAAATAAATACAAACCATCCTACAAATTGCATGTAACCTTTGAACAAATACCAAATCTAGTCCATACAAATGCATACCTGTCTGTTACGATCTCTCAGCTTAATTTTCTCACAAATGCAGTTGAGCAACTTCCTCTACCAGAACAGCAGATGGCGCTTTGGGTCAATTTACGCTAGTCTCCCCCGAGAAGCACTGAAACATGTTTTCAGCTGACGAAAAGGAGCGGTGAACAGCACTATGCCAACCCTATTTCAATATAATAAAAAATTATAAAAAATTTAAAGATATCATTGTGACCGATCAGTGCAAAATCAGTAGTTACATGGCTTAACACATTTAAGCTAGGGCTAGTTTTTTCTCATTAAAATGCATGCATCCATCCTCCACACCATTTATCCACTGTAGTGTAACGGGATACAAAAAAGTATTTACTTTTATGTAATTTGCACATTTGATGCAACATTTTTGTCACAGAGAACATTTAAAATAATGTAAGGGTGTATTGTGTCCCAATATATTGCAATACAAAAATGCAACAATATGTATTGTGGATTAAAGTTTAGACAGATTTAGTTTTGTATGAGATATGTTAATGTCACATCAAATATGGTAAATCCTGAAGGGCACACATTTGAGCTTCCATTTTTATTAAATATTTTTAATAAATTAAAAATAAAATATATTTTAAGCAGAGTAGGCTATATATTATAAGCAGAATTTTGAATATTTATTATCGGCTGTCACCATTTCCCTGTGCATGGGGGAGAAGGACCAAGCCCAGCCTAAGTTCACCTCTGATGCAATATCAAATTTAGCACTTTAATGAACAGTGTTAAAAGTGTTAAAAGTAATAATTAAAAACTATACCATTTGAACTATTTTGGATTTGTTCAAAATATTGTGGGTGTATTGTACTCCATTACAAGATCAGTATCGTGTATCAAACTCAATTGTGAGATGAGTGAATTATTACATGCCTGAAATCTGCTGTTTTGAAAGAGAAATGCATTTGTGAGGAAATTAAGCTGAGCGATCGTAACAGACAGGTATGCATTTGTATGGACTAGATTTGGTATTCGTTCAAAGGTTACATGCAATTTGTAGGATGGTTTGTATTTATTTGTAAAATATGATGTACGCTCACTCATTTATTTGCAAAACACAATACATATATTTGTTACTCCTCTGACCTTTGTATTTGCACATCGCTTTCTGTTTGTTTGCGAGTCGAGTTTTCCTTTGCAAAGCAGATCCTGTTTGTTTGCAAAATGCTGGATTTGTTTGTTTAATTATGGCACAAAATTCACTCCATAGTTAGAGGCTAAGAATAAGTTTAGCATTGATATATTTTCACTCGCTGAACACTCAGAGAAGCGATCTGTCTATTTCAGTTCAGCTCAATGGATGCGTGCGCTCCTGTATTTGACGTGAACTCTAGTGTGAAGGCGCACAACTCGCCGTCACTTTGAGAGAGCGCTGTGTTTCTCTCACACACGCACACACACACACGCGCAAAGAGAGAGATTCTTACATACCACGCAGAATCGACGCGCTACATGTAAACCATATTCTTTGTTGTATTTTCAAAATAACGGAGTTCATTTGGAATTATTCAGCTTTTAACAACAAGCAGAAGATATGCGGTAGTGGGCGGGACTAATGCGCAAACGGCAATCTCATTGGCTGGCACTCATTTATTACATTCACTGGTTTGATTTCAGCAAATCAGTTTGGGCAACGCTGACAATGTGATTAATATTCATGAACCCAGCAGCTCATCAGTCTTTAGTGCGTTGTATATTGTTATTAATAGTAGAATTAGTAGTAGTAGTATTATCTTATTAATAATTATGATCTATTACTATTATATTTTTCTTACAGAAACACTGAATGACCAACAATATCTTAAGCACCACCACCAGTCCTAAGTTCAGTTAAAATATCATGCATTCATACATGTGTGTATAAAAAACACTTCTTAAATATATACATGTGTGTGTATTTATATACACATAATAATTATACACAGTACACACATATATTATATGAACACAAACTTTTATTTTGGATGTGGTTAATCGCGATTAATCGATTTGACAGCACTAATATAAATAAAACAGTATATCAGTCTGGCGAGTAAACTAAATGTACTAGCCAATGGCGATTATATTGCCAAGGTGTGCGTAGAGGGTTGCTCATCTTGCGCTGCTCTGCGGCGCGGCGCGGATTGCGTAATCACGTCGGAAAGACGTAGGCGGAAGTACCGCTCCCGTGTTTACAAAGCGCACATGCGAAGACTTATACAAACATCCTTAAGCAAAACAAGGTTAAACAACGATGTCGGACGATTTTAAAGTTGGAGTTTTTTTTGTAAAGGATGTTTGTATTAGTCTTCGCACGTTCACTTGGGGCGGTACATCCGCCTACGTCTGGTGTGACCTTTCCAACGTGATTTTGCAATCCGTGTCGCGCCGCAGAGCAGCGCAAGATGAGCAATTTAGGTTAAAAAGTATATAAATTTTTATATATTTTTTAAATGAGCGATGGTTTGTCTAGATCAGACCCTATTCCTCTGGGATCATCAGACCCTTCCTCTGAAACTGCATTGATTTGGACCTTCAACCGTTGATTGCCATTGAAGTCCATTATGTGGAGAAAAATCCTGGAATGTTTTCCTCAAAAAACGTAATTTATTTTCGACTGAAGAAAGAAAGACATGAACACCTTGGATGAGATGGGGGTTAGTAAAATATGAGGAAATTTTCATTTTGAAGTGAACTAATCCTTTAAGACCCGTGGAAACCCTGATCTGGTATTTATGTTTTCACTGAGCTCATTCTGGGATTGCCTTCTCCACAAAACTGCAAAAAAGAGCATGATGCCTTAAAACAGGCGGCTCAAGGAGATAAACCTGGTCATTTCTAATTCACTCTCAGACTTCCATCCTCGCCTGCATTTCTGAATCCTGTCACAAAAGCCACGTTCAATTCATCTCCCTGACCCTTGTAACAAGCCCCGTTATCCTACATTGATAACTTCTTCCTTTTCTCTCATTTTTAATTAAAGCTAATTAAAAATGCCAGCCTCGTTTAGTCACTGACAAGATTCATCTGTGTTCCTGATATACAAATAAATGCAGGCGCGCACGAGCGCTGCTTCATATTCATGAGCGCGAGGTGACACTGTCCCCTCATTCCTAAAGCAGCGCGTTCAGCAGATTCGGGCCCCCGCGGACCCGCAGTCAAATTTAATGGTCTTAGAGCAATGACATCAGAAAGCCTCTGCGTCCAGCCTTCGCAAACACTCCGCTGGATTTGAACTTTTCCGCCCCTCCCTGCGTCTCACCGAATAATGCACCATCGACACAAT